>JAFIRS010003583.1:0-125959 GCA_018342105.1 Gonioctena quinquepunctata
AATGTGGGTGCTTGATATCAATTAACTTAAATGTTTTAATGGCTTGCTATGTGTTGAAGTAGAGTTATTATGAAAATTAAGTAGACTGCATCCCACGGCATTTTTACATTGAAGTAAATTTTTTGGTCAATTACTTTATTCTTATTATTTTCAACTGTTCAGTTCATATGGCTGCAAAAGCTTGTTTTGTATAGTAATCCCAATGAGATAAATAGATAAAACTGTTGATCAGCTAAGCATCGTGAAAAAAACGGACCCCTTCCTTCCTGAATGGAATCAAAGAGCTTGAATGTGTGCTTGTATGCCGACCCTCGCACATAAGAACTTAATTCTGGAATGAGGCGAATCAGGAAATTATAGATGGTGGAGCCCTGATACATCCAAATAATTATAAAGCTACGAAGGCGTAGAAGTGCCACACTTTTTTGTTTCACAAATTTCGACTTACATCGGAATTCCGTCTTGTAACTCGGAATTCCGACTCGTAACTCGCAAATCCGACTTGTAACTCGGAATTCCGACTTGTAAATCGGAATTATGATCTCCATCTCGAAATTCCGACTTGAAAATCGGAATTCTGACCTCTTACTTGGAATTCCGCATGGTAAATCGGTTTTTCAACTTGATTATCGTAATTCCGACTTGTAACTCCGACGTAGAGGTCGAAACAATGACAAAAAATAGTGAATAATGACCGCATTATTGAAGATATGTAATGAATAACATCATTCGGTTCGGCATCTCTAAGAAATTGAGGTATGGGTATTGGGACGTCTCCACTAAACTTGACCGTTTTTCTTATTATAAGATGAATGGGTTCTCGTTTAACCCCAAATACAATCCCACTCAACTGAATTTTTCTTTTCACACGAAGCTCATCTATCTTTATTTTTAATTGTCTATGAAACTATAATGAGTCACTGCGGATTTTTCATCAGATTTTTTTGGAATCCATTTTTACATGTTGATTATCAACTATTAATTATTTTATCATAGTATGTAGAACTTTGAATTATTCTATAATTGGCTATTTTCCAGAATGGCCCTAATCATCAATTTATATTTCAATCTCTCAATTTTCAACTGTGAAATCACGCTATCCTCTATGACTCGACTTGATATAATCATTATTCCAGAATTGTGATCGTCTGTGATGGGGATTGAGAAAACAAATTTTGGTAAACTATGCAAAAAGTAGATTGTTACAGGATTTAGAGGGACTTATAACATTTTCATCTGGTTATAATAAGAAATGGTCCGAAAGTTAATCAAATATATTTTTTTTGGGTAGATATAAATCACATTACATATCAAAGGGCAATAATAAATAAATAAACATGGAAATAATCATGGAAGTATGTAGCACACTAGTGCAACATCTTTCCCAACATCCCCAAAAATCTAGTGTTGGAAATCATAAATGAATTTTGGCCTAGTTTAGAAGTACTAACAGATATTCCTTCGAATTTATTTCTCAGCATCATCAATTATTTATTCGACTCTAGTTATTTCAAATTCAACGACTTATTCTATCACAATTTGACGGCACCGTAATGGTTAATCCAGCCTCCCCTAGAATAGCCAATTTAGTCATGAACCGTTCCATAGATAAAATCATTGACAAGGTACCATTCCAAATACCTTCCTTTATTTTGCTACGTCGACATCATTCTAACAGTTATCCCCATAGACAAAAAAGAAGAAGTACTGAACATTTTCAACAACTTCCACCCAAGAATTCAATTCACCCTAGAACATGAAGAAAACAACTGCATTCCTTTTCTAGACACAATGATAATAAGGAATGATGACGGTGGTTTATCTATCCACCGACTGGTACATGAAATCTAGCAATCTTGGCAGAATCCTCAACTTCCTCTCAAACCATCCATTATCCCAAAAAACGTCTATCATCGAAGGTCTGGAAGGTCTGGCCTTATCCCTTATTGATGATAGATTCCACGAATACAATCTCAAGAGAATTAAATGCATGTTAAATCAAAACCAATATCCCAGAACTTCTATTAATAAAATTTTATACAACCGCTCTAATTCTAATATCAATACGGGTGCCAGTGAAGATAATGAAAAATATTTCAGATTAACTTACGTCAAAGGACTCTCGATAAAAATAAACAAGGTTCTACATAATGATGAATCGTCGTTAGCAATATAAAACGACAACAAATTAAAAAAAATACTTCCTAGATTGAAGTATGAGTTACACAAAGAGTCACAGTCAAACGTTATATTCAAAATCGATTGCGTGAATTGTGATAGAACATATATTGGACAAACGAAACAATTATTGAGAAATAGTGTCAAACAACACACAAACGATTGCAGAGACCACTCTCAGAACACCACCATAACCTAGGTCATCATTTCGATTTCTACAACACAACAGTCTTAGACTACGAAGACAACGAACGTAGAAGACTAATTAATACATAAAAAGTCACATAAATGCAATCAATAGACGAACAGACATTGAATACCTCAGTAGGATTTACAACAATCAATTGAATATATCAGTCCAAAAAAAGATTCCAAAATTATGAAATTGGTCGAAGATGAACATAAACCTTTCTCAATGTATAAAGTATACAGATCCACCCAGTCATTTTTAAATGTTAAAAAATATTTCGTTACTCCCCTCTTTTTTGTTTTATCGATGTTTCACACCTGATTGTTTTAATCACACTTGAATGCCAACTGTTAAGCGGAACGTTCCTTTCTTTAAACCATTTCATATATTAGATTATGGTTTTCAATAATAGATCCATTGACATAAGTTCAACGACGACTTGCAACAATGCATATTTCAACGAAGTACTTTGTACGATTGATTACGCCTAAGATAGGTTGACATTCTTTACGTACGGAACTATAATTGCATTGTTCCAATGTAGTCGTGAACTAACAAAACTTCTTTTATTTATATTATAGCTCTGAAAAAGCGAGAAATATATTCGCGAAACGTTAGCGAAGACGTAGATATGTTATTTGTCCAACACTCTGCAATCCCTCAAATATATATATATATATATATATATATATATATATATATATATATATATATGGGTAGTATTCCCTGATAGTAAGGTACAAAACTATGGATATTGGGGTTGTTTATTTCCATCACCAGGGAGAAACTTTGTTGAGTATGATTTCAATGATGTTGAACATAGTGATATAAAAAATGTAGATCAAGGAATAAAACGAAGTTCAAAGTTAAAACAACCACATTAGCTTTGTTTAAAATTATATAAATGAAAATGTGTATTCTATGTGGTGTGATAAGTGAAACTGATAGGTTAGGAATAAATCCCGCAATTTTGATTGCGGAATTGATTCCTAACCTGTCTATACTTCACTCGTCAGATCAGCGATCTGCGATGAAAAAACATATTTATTGTCTGAGAAAATGTTATGTATATTGTAAAATTTTAGGATTCTACACTTGATTACTCTCTCGAAAACCTTGGCGATGTTTGATAGTAACGACAAAGGTCTGTAATTTGAGATGATTTTTCTATCTCCACTTTTAAACAGCGGCTTGATTATACCTATCTTCAATACATTTGGGAAGTCACCATTTGCGAAGCTCGAGTTTATAGATGGGTAAATGGTGTAGCAATTTCATGTGCTATTTCTGTCGGGGTTTCTGATCTAATTTCATCGATAACTGGTGCTTTGTTAGGTTTCAAGTTGTGTATTATCCTAACTATTCCATTTACATTTGTGAGATACAGATATAATGAATTCTCAACATATTTTTTGGGAACAATGGGTGGAGTTTTCAGGAAGTTAAGATATTTTTTGCCAGCTGTTCACTTATATTACTCTAATGATTATTGAATGATTGATTTGTTGAAATTATAAACAGGATGTTCATAAAATCAGATGTGGAATCATCTGCGACTGAAAGATAAACTTTAGTCACTATCTTCCATCGTCAAGATAACCTCTTGTGGGGTATTCATGTTGAAAAGGGAAACATTCTCAATTAAATATTGATAGAAAGATCTTTCTATCAATATTTAATTGAGAATGTTTCCCTTTTCGATTATTGAATGAATCTACAATGGTTTGTTTATCCTTTATAATTGCATTTCTCATTTGCATTTAGTCAATTTCCGAATTATATTTTTTTCCCGTAGCGTTGATTGACAATTTGCCTCATGGTTTTTGAAGAGTTAGAGCTATTTTCAATAGTAAATTTATGAAAATCTTCAGTTTAGTAATATTTTTTTCGAACTTTTTTATATGTTCTTTCTGAATTTATGTTTTTGGAATCTTACGCCATTTGATGTACATATTATTATTTTTGTTGATAAATCTCAGAAGCCCTTTCGCTACCCAATGTTTCCTCCTTTGCTCGTTTGGCTCAATTTTATTGGTTTTGTGTTATTTCCAATATATTTTGATAGTTTTTCTTCACATAATACAGTGACATTTTTCAACTTTTAGTTCATTTCTCACGTACTCCATAATTGATGCAATTTTTCAATCCATTATTGGCGTTATTTTTCTCAATGTTATTTTTTGTACTTAAAATAATATGATAGTGGTCAGTAAGTTGAAAGGTATGTTTAAATGGATGGAACATTTCTGAATCAATATTTGTTTTCACAAAATTATGATGTAAGCAACATTTTTGATTTCCTTCAACACAAGTGAATTAATTAATGAAAGAAATATATTTAAAGATGCTCAAAACGCATATTCTTGAGTTATGTCGTTATCGGCCAATATATCAATATTTATATCTCCTACTAGTATATGAATGTGGCTAAATTTTCTTCGTTCTAGATATTTCGTTAGTTCTCTATTGAAAGTTTCAGGGTGGTCTATAGATACCAGTTGTGATGTTCGAGGTTCCCTATTTAGGATTTTGCCAGAAAGGAAAACACTGTTCACACTTAAACTAATATATTACAATTGAATGTACAAACACCATGAGTACCCGACCTGAACTGGCGTTCCACATTTGAATCGCCACTAAAGTCATGCGCACTTATTCTAAACCGTCATCTACCAATTTGGTTGTATTTTACAATATACTACACCAGTGATATCGATTTTCAAGCTACTTTTGAGTGTTACAGAAACCTCTTAGGTTTTTATTTCATCGTATAAATGAATACCTTAGAATTTGACTAGCGAAATGGTCGTGATGACTTCTCTGAAAACTAACAACACCATCATTGCTGTTAATGTATACTCAATTGTACAATATGTTATATCCTTCTATTCGAATCAAGTCGATAACATGTACCTTGAATGTCGCGGTGAGTATCAAAACGTAGAATTGTTTTGTGTATTGTTTAAGATATACCCCAAGTTCATTAATATTTTTCGAGATACTTCTTATATTAACATGAAAGATATTGAAAAAAATTGAGTTTCCCATGTCTATGCATTTGTTAATTATTTTGGTTTCTATCGGTTTCAAATCGTAAGATTTCATAAAGGGTTCCATTCCACTTTTTTTTTATTGAATGTTCACTCACAACTTGTTCTTCTCCAGATCGCTTGGATTTTTGGCGGACTCTTTCTCGTCGGTTTCGGTGTCTTTCTCTTCGTCTTCCTCGAATTTTCGTAGTTCCAGTGGGTCAGTTCGGTGCCCCATACATTTTTTTATACTAATTATATCCTTTATTGTTAATTTTTTTGTATCTTTGGAAAAAAATTCATATCACCCTGTACATCTACCGAAATTTTTTACAAGGAAAATTATTTCTTTAGTTACGAATTGAAACTTTTTAAACCTGACAACTCTAAAAATGGACATATTGAGTGCCATCTTTCACAAGACTGACTAATATGAAGGTGGAGAGCCACCGTTACAGTTGAGACGACATTACTTCTAGGAGTCTAGGATATGCGTTAACAGTTTCCTTCAATACTCATCATCCAGCATACCATAATACACTTTCATGTCATTTCATAAACCTATATGAAAGTCACAGAATAATAACATATCTGTTTTACCAGCCATTAAACAAATACACATTCCAACTGAACGTAACCGTCCCGATAACTCTTTCCGCCAACAGCTCAGACCTATAGCTCACCAACTTCAATAACTCTGAAATTATTCCTAGAATGCTCCTCAACCATTTCTACTCCTTACTTAGTAAATAGCGAGGTTACACACATATTTACACTGAATCGAATGAAGCAGTTCTCTTTTTATTTCATTTCAACGAAACTCACAAAAGTTATTCAGTATTAGATCTCACTTGAGCCATGATCATGGAAATATATCCCATCAATCTGATAACCCTTTGGTCGGAACCATAAAAACCCATATTAATTCAATCGGCGAAACTACTAGAGAGTTGAAATTCATGTGGGTGCCGTCACATGTCGGCATTCCTGGAAACAAACAGGAGGACCGAATTGCACATGAATCCATGAATGAACCAACCATCCACGAGCAAGGACGATCTTAAAACTCATATGAAATCAGTCGTCCACAACCTCTGATCATCAGAATGGAGAATATCTGGAACGAAACTGAAGGAAATTGAAGACGACATCAAACCATGGAAAATTATTTCCCGCCAGCGTAAACACCAGATAATAATCATTCGCCTGCGTAGTGGACCTACAAGGTACACTCATGAACACTTGCTGAAGAAGGAGGAGGAGAAGATGTGTGATACATGCCAGGTATATATACGGGGTGATTCAAAAGTACTTTGACAAACTTCAGGTGATTCCTCACAATATTCTTAAATGAATTGTCCGAATGAATATATGTCCGGAAACGCTTTGTTTCCAAGATACAGGGTGTTGAAGTTTTATTTTTATTTTCGTTTTTTTCGAATAACTTTCGAAATACTGACCAAAATTGGTATTGAGAGGTTTCTTGAGGTGTCGAATTCGAACCGGATGTTATTATTGCTCTTACTTGTGGTGGCCCCACCTACACGTCTTTTTCTTTTTTGAAGACTCATAACTTTTTTGAGCGTACTTCTAGCACATTTTTCGGTATGAAAAATCAATTCCTCCATCATATGTTCGTGAAAAAGCTACCCCTGTTACAAGTCGCTATAACCAACCGTTTTCTAGATACTTGGACTTGAATATTTCAAGTCAATTATTTGATAATCGATGCGCGTTGAAGTTATTACCATTATTATGCATTTTTCACAAGAATGCTCAGGAAATGAATTTGACGTGTAAGTAAGTAGTTTTGGTAATTACATATTATGTGACAGTTGAAAGTTTTGTGGTTTTGTTGAAGTTTCTGTAAGTTTCAAAACACTAATTTTGAAAAAATGGATTACTTAAACAATAATGCTCATTTAGGCGATATGGATTTCATTTATGGCCTTGAGGATGGCAATGCGCGCGAAGCATGGCGTATTTACCTGGAGTGATTTCCCTATCAAGTACTGCCTTCAGCTCCAACACCGTCGTTTGGCAGAAACAGGTAGCTTTAATGGGGCAACTGATATTATTGGAGGACCACGAGCAGTCCGTACCACAGAATTGGAAGAAGCTGTTTCAAACGCTCTCGAGAAGAATCCAGAAACAAATACAAGAATAATTGCTGAAGCTCTCAATTCTACTATGAGTCACAGTTTGGAGAATTATCCACGATCAACAATTTTATCAATACCATATTCAAAGGGTACAAGCTCTTCTGGCACGAGACTTTCCTCAACGCATTACTATGTGTCAGTGGTTTTTGAGAAAGTTGGCTGGAAATCCTCAATTTTTAAGATATGTACTCTTCACGGACAAGGCAAACTTTTCCCGAAATGCTATAACAAACTTTCATAACAACCATGTTTTGGCTCTGGAAAATCCGCACGCAGTTAGTGAAAGACATTATCAGTATCAATTTTCTGTAAATGTAGGGGCGGCAATAATTGATAATTACCTTTCTTTCTTCCGTTACGGCTGAATGGCGCAACTAAGACTTTTTAGAATATGAATAGTCGGGACTACTTCAGAATGTACCATTAAAAATTCGTATCCGCATGTGGTTTATGCATGATGGGGCTCCGGCCCATTTTAGCGTTGTAGCCAGGGAGTTCCTTAACACTATCTATCCAAATCGATGGATCGGTTGGGGTGTAGAAGAACCTAACCTGCTAGATTTTTATTTTTGGGGACATTTGAAGTCACTAGTTGATAAAACTCCAGTAGCGAACGAGGAAGATCTGAGAAACCGAATAGCAGACGCCTGTGAAACAATAAGAAACGCACCAATAATTTTTGAGAGGGTATGTGATTCAATGTCTAGAAGACTGAATGCCTGTATCTTCGCTGAAGGTGGACACTTTGAACAATTTTTTTGAATACAATTTAATTTCCCTTATTTCATGTTATTCTACATATTCAAAATTTCTTGAAATGAGATGTTGATATTTCTTGCAAATTGTATTAAAACAAATACAGATTTTGCACCCTTGATTCAAACGAGTAAAATTAAATAGAATAGGTGGCGCCCCCTACAGAAAATCAAAATAACTTAATTAAACGTCAAGTTCATTTCCTAAGCATTCTTGTGGAAAATGCAAAATAATGGTAATAAGTTCAACACGCATCGATTATCAAATAATCGACTTGAAATTTTCAAATCCAAATATCTAGAAAACGGTTGCTCATAGCAACTTGTAGTAGGGGGAGCTTTTTCACGTAGATATGCTAGAGGAATTGATTCTTCTACCGGAATATGTGCTTGAAGTACGCTAAAAAAAGTTATGAATCTTCAAAAAAGAAAAAGACTTGTAGGTGGCGCCCCTACGAGTGAGAGTAATAACAACATCAGGTTCGAATTTGACACCTCAATAAACCTCAGAATACCAATTTTCGTTCGATTCAGGTCGATATTTCGAAAGTTATTTGAAAAAAACGAGAATAAAGACCATCCATATTAGAATATTGTGAGGAATAACCTCTTGAAGTTTGTCAAAGTACTTTTGAATCACCCTGTATATGTCAAACATTTTTTGGTGTAGTGTCCGGGGCTCGCGAATGAACGGCAGAAGTACAACATTAGTGCAGATTTAAAAGTTGCTTTCGGTGTGAACTGTAACTTCGCTGATATCATTGGGTTCCTTTCCGAAATAGACTTACTTGATGAACTGTAAAATTTTCTGGTACCAGATTGACTACCGTTGCTAATAAGCCCAAGTGGTTGATGCAATAAATTTTTTTTTAATAAAAAAAATATCTTGGGAATAAGTATCAGATTTTTCAATACTACTCCTTTTTAATAACACGGATGAATTTTCAAACATCAAAATAGATATTCATTGAATTTACTGTCCCGCCCTTACTCTCAACACGAAATATTATCTCCTCCATATCAATATATTTCTAAAGCTGAGTGGCCTTGTACAGGTAATTATATTCTGGAAAGTGTATGTTTAATCCACAAAAATTTTTACAATAATATCCAATCTCTGTCAATTTACAAGACGAGGAGTGATAACTTTACAGTATCCCTACCAATTCCCAGAAGCTCCTTGGTAAAGGGGTCAATAATTTATAATGCTAAAAAAATTTTTAACCACCTGCCTTCACATATTCGTTCTTTGGTGGCACATAATAGATTCAGGATGGCTGTCAAAGAGTTACTGCTAGATAGAGCATATTATAATTTGAAAGAATTTTATGACAATGTATTATAAGTATTTGATTTCGAATTGTAATTTTAATTTAGCTTTAAATATGTGTCTGTTTATATACAACGTGTACTTGTTATACACAAAAATTTTTTAGTATGCGATTAGGACTATTTAGTGATCCTGGCGTTATTGTGACTCTTCACATATATGTATGTACATGTATGTGTGTTTATATTTATACGGTTTGTACTCTTTTTGTATTTTAAATGTTTGTACTCTTTTATATTTTAAATGCTTATAACTATTTTATAATTACCTTCTAGCTTTGTCAATGAGAATTTAATTCTTTCGATATTAAAGTATATTTGATTTGATTGATTTGATAAACGAACTCATCTAGTTACCAAAACTCAAGCAGTTACATCTCTAGATCAAAGAGATAAACTCCAATAAGGCAAAATCGTCGAATAATCACATTTTCACATTTTCAAAAAAGTTTAACAGACTCTCAGTAAGCTTGTGAATGTAGTTGGTGATTTATTAACTGAATTAAAATGGAAGTAACGATCACTTGATATTTATTAGTATCATCAGTGATTGCTTCCGATGAAATCGACTGCAGATGATTATTATTATTTATCAAGACTTTCAATCTTTGATGAGATATTTTTCCCCAATTGTTGTAATATGAGATTTTCAGTTCTAGGAATTTTGAGAAATCCATTTCCGTATCAACGAATACGGAGTCGCGGAAAAAATAAATCTCATTTGACCTCCACTATTTAATAGCAATTGTTTGAGCATTCCAGGAGAAAACCAATGAAGAGAAATGGTAACAAAAGGTAATATATTACTCTGAAACAACCAATAAACCGCTATGAAAATAAACAGACTCTCTTTCTCGAAAAATAGGTACTTTATTACATACTTATCAAGGCTATCAGGTACAAGTGGAAATTTTATTCCCTTAGTTATGCTAAGGGCATAATTTGATTTACAAATCACAGTATGTACCCAACTTTTTTATTATATCATTCGCCGTCCAAGATTGCTTGGAATAAAAGTGACCACTATTTTATTTATTATTCTGAGAGAATACATTTAGCGCAGTTAAAAAGCCTTTCCATGGATATTCAGTAGTTTTCGACTCCAGCGTTCCCAATAAACATTATAATGTATTACACAATAACTATTGATTGACCTCTCAGAATTATTTGATGATAAAAAGTATTTCCCCTACTTCCCTTCGCTAGTACCAGAGGTATAAAAGACATGCTTATGTTCTTTATATTCTGTAACAAAATACATAAGTATTGACTTTTCAAATATAAATACTGTATCTTCTAAATTCCCCGATAGTCACAGTTCAAAAAAAATATATTCGACCTGTTTCCCAAATGGTCTCTATTGGACGAACTATAAAAAAAAATATGTTTTTTCATTTAGAAATAATGCCCTTTGTATGAAATGAGTTGCAAGGGCTTATAGTTAACAAACATGTCAATAGTCTCGGATTCGAGTGCTGAGAATTTTATGGATTCCCGAAATAACACTTGTTTCATTCTTGGGTGAATTTTACGGCCTATGGATAGAAACCGACGAAGGAATTCATAATCTAGTATTAGTCGGTGAGCAATATTTAGTTTCAAGAAGGAATATATACTGAATCTATTCGAAAAATATATGTTGATGTAATATGCGTGTTACGAACGATCTACTGCACCGATAAATTCAGTACATTAGAATGATGTTGAATTAGTTAAAGAATAGTTGTATTTTCTCTGGGTTTACTGACAATCATCCAGCCAAATACGCTACTGAATTGTTTTAGGCAGGTTTTGCAGTCGTATTTCAAAAAAACTCTTTTTTCTGTTCAAGCTTTCGAAACTATATTTGGTTCTTCTTCAGGAACTCTAAATAACAGTATATGATAATATAAATATTAAGTACAATTACTACTACTTCTTACGAAAAGTGAGGTTTTTGAGAAGCTCAATACAACATAAAATAAATATATTGTTAATCTTGGACAATTTCAACTGAAAACGAGAATGAAATAAATTTTAATGTTTGGTTCGAGCGCGAGCACTGAACACTGAACGATGCGTACAGTTCAAAGGACAGCGAAAGATTAACTTCTGAGGATTGGAAAACAACTAATAAAGCGGTTAAAAAAACTCACAGTTACTATTATCACTGGAAAGGAAAAACTCTTGATCTCTAAAAGTGGATTTTCTCATAAAAAAAAATATTTCTGAAAGTATACCCTCAAAGCCGAAAAATAAACTGGTGTCCATGGGGTTTGATACGTATCCGAAACATTTCATTGTTTTTAAAGAACATATTTTGTGCTGGTGGTCCAAAATGGTTATTCAGACATTATAACTGAAAATGCACCACTTTGGGTGTCAGCGGATGTAATATTTTTCAACGGTCAACTCAACATTCAACTGCCACCATCCATCTTTCAACCAACTCCCAACAATGGATTTTCGTTACCTAATTCAACATTCATCTTTCAGAACTCAACTTCCATAATTCAACAACATTCAACAACATCAAATTCAATTGCAGAAACTGTTTCTGTAGGGAGCAAATAAAAAACTCATTTCGCTAACACGAGCGTATATGGGAAGAAACGGAACGAAAAATAATATGTACTGCTCGTAAACATTCTCTGTCGGTGAACGGTAGATCAAAAGAGCCGATGGTCGACGTGGGTTTGAGTGACCGCAAGCCAATGATAATGCTTGTAGGTGTGTCTATTCGTCGAGACTAATAAATCACCTGTTTCTGGAGGTCTGAGTAAATGAAAGCCAGTCTGGTGTGGGATCGAAATAGGTTTTAAAATATTCTATAGTTGTGATGTGTTTTGTTGGAAAATATGGCTTTTTTCGACCATGGGAAAATTAAATTATGTTGATCCGATTGCCTATTGATACATACTTGATAAAAAATTGAAGACAAGCTTATATTTATACAAATGCACTCAAAAGGAAAAAAATATTTATTTCATTGTTTGATCTAGGTTATTCTGTGCGAAACAGATTCAAAATCTGGCTGCGCAAGAATACCTATTTCGCATCCCTGGCAAGCTTTTGAATCTGTTACTCACAGAATAACCTAGATCAAACAATGAAAGGAATTAGGTTTTCCTTTTTAGTGCATTTGCATAAATAGAAGCTTATCTTTAATTTTTTTTATATAATTTTTATTTTTAATTTTTCTGTTCTGTTTTTTAATTAACGACCACCAAAGCTTGTTTTTATTTTTTTGTTCATTTATTTTTAATTTTTTATATTTATGTTAGGTATTTTACATCAATAAGTAATTTCTATCTAATTTATTTTTGAATTTTGAAAAAAAAAATAATCTCCGACCTCGAAGACCCCTAGATACCAATTCTGAAAAGAATCGGACCATAATCACAAAAATGTCATATTGGGGTCGCCATTTGGTTTTATATCCTAACCAATTTCATAATGCATTGTCACCGGAATTATGTAGATCTGCCAAATTTCAAATCAATCGGACGATTGGAAGTGGGTCAAATTCAACTTGCAAGATTTGATTGACAGACAGACAGACTCCCGGACAGATTAAACTAATTAGAAGCTTGTAAAGAAGAAATTAAGTCAGAGAATTAATATTTTATTTGCAAGTAATGAAAGTGAACATTTACAAATCGAACACTAATGAAAAATTTTAAAAACGAGTGTTGCCTCTTCGAGCTGTTATTACAGCATTCAAGCGATCACTCGTGGATCTGATCAGGTTACCGACAACTTCTTGGGGGATGTTGTCCCATTCCTCCTGGATCGCGTTCCTCAGTTGGGGGAGAGTGATAGGAGCAGGATTCCTGGCTCGAACTCTCCTTTCGAGTGTATTCCATGAATTCTCTCCAGGATTCAAGTCGGGGTAACACGCTGGCCACTTCATAACTGGAATGCCGACTTCTACCAGATACGTTCGTACGATACCTGCCGTGTGTGGTGCGGCATTATCCTGCATAAAAGGAAACTCTGCACCAATAAAGCCCGCACATGGTCAGCCAGGATCTCGTTGATGTACCTGTCAGCGGTAAGACCCCTTTGATTGCGTCTAACCGCCCGCTCGATGAAAACGAGATCAGTTTATCCTTCGGAATATATGCCTCCCCATAGCATGCATGAGCCACCATCGTAGCTATTCCGTTCTTCCATGCAAAACTGCGGTTGATTCGTCTTTTTCTATCATTACCATGTAGGCATATTTTGGTCTCATCATCCTCCATTGGTTGATGGTCCAGTCAAGGTGTTCCCGTACAAAATGAAGTCGTCGTTGAGCGACGCTAAGTTTGGGACCTGTTGCAGGTCTACAAGGTTTGAGATTTTGTTGACGGGGTCTACACGTCACTGTCCACTCACTAATAGTCAATTCCTGGTTTTCACAATTGCAGAGATATGCCGATCATCACGTGCTAAAGTAATCCGAGGTCTACCACTTCCTCGCCTTCGATGAAAGGAACCAGTCTCCTGAAACCTTTCGCACACTCTTCGAACCGAAGGTCGGTTCACATTCAAGTGGCGGGCCTTGTTGTCGCAAAGCGACAATTCGTGTGACCACCTCCAGGGTTATGTCCATTTTATTTCTTTGGAGACTTATTGATTCCGTCACTACTTGTACAGTATTCCAACTGAAACCAAAACACGTTGTCGACTTGTACTTCAAAATGCGAGTATATTTTGACCCAATGTCGACCGACAGAATAATTGTATTTCTTATATCATGTTTTTAGCAATGAACAGAAACGAATAGAATGTGCTGATAGTTTATGGTCGCTCAATATCTAAATATTGGTAAGCAATACGTTTATGGCATATTTTTTTTATTTCAACGTATTTTTAAAACATTTAAATGTAATAAAATCAGGTATCTCTGCCTCTGCTGCTCAAAAGATGGCGCCTCAAGACTGGGAAAATTGTTTTTCATGCTTTTGCAATTGATAATGGATGGACTATACCTTTCTAGTCAACTCTTAACATTTAAGTTCCAAAACATTCCATATTCAAATTTAAACATTTAACTTGTGGTTTCAACTTCCTGAATTAACATTCAAACAGTCACATTCGACTATTGAAAATTTTCGAAGAGAGAAATGTAACAAAGAACATGGGGATCGCATGAACAAAATTTGTGTTTCCAGCAAAATCAATAAATACAAAGAAAACGTTTTGGTGAAATTGACAATCTCATAATTATTATTGAAAATAATATATTTAAGAGTCATTTCATTATTTTAACTGCAAATTCAAACTGGAATCGAAAATCAAGGGTCATCTAGAAGATGGTGACTGAAGTTTATATTCAGTCGCAGATGTTTCACACCTGATTTTGTGAATATCCTGTTGATATCCTCAAAATAAATTAACAAACTACCATCACCCAATTATATTATTTGCAATGTTTCTATTAAATACTTGTTAGGACTCACTCACTGTATTACTCTCAGAAGTAACGAAGACATTGGCATTTCTTTGCAAAAATATACTCAGCTATCGGCTGCCCTACAGCAATCAATAAAATAAATTAAAAATATTCATGAAACGAGTTTTTCCATTCTCCTTAGCAAATAGAATGAAAAACTTCTGTAATCTTCCATGGAGTAGCAAACTTATGCCGGAAGGACTTTTATTAGAGGTCACAATTATAATCGGCCATTTGAAGTAGTTTCCGCAATTTGCAGTGGTCTTACCTTCTACTTTCCTCAGAGAAAGTACAGAGAATTTCAGTTAAGAGGCATATGAAAATGATGGTTGTAGGTATTCTCACCCAGTACCAATGAAATATCTGGTTTGTAAAATAATCGAAATGTTTAAAAAAATGGGCTATCAAAACCCACATTTTATTTACGTTGAATATGAAATTGATGATTCTGAGGAGGCAAGGAAAATATATCAAACCTCCGCTTCGAACACGAATTTCTACTGGATCCTCCTTTATTTTGAATATATACTATTTCCCAAAAAGTCAATATGCATTTTTTCATACTCACAGTAATTCTTCATCTATTATTGATTCAATCATCCTGATCGACATTAGTAAAACTGAATTCCATATATTTTTATCAAGTAAGTCAATGTCATCAACCAAGTTATTTCGTAAATATCAGTCATGGTTACATTTAATTTGGAATGCGTTTATTCTCTACATTGGGTCGTAGTATTTTCGTAATAGTCAAATTGTTAGAAAAGAAACTACAAACAGCGACTACCTCCCAATTCAACGGGTATACCTCAAGATAAGGTACGAGGCCTCTTACTATTTAAATGAAATAGGTGAGAGCACCATAATGAGAGACATAGGTGATAAGAGACGATGGTCATAAATAAAAAACTATATTTGCGGATAGATTAGGAAATATTGAATGAAATATTAGTTCGTTATTAGTGCGGGCATAATAAAGAGGTTCATATTTTTGTGAGAAAACCAGATTTTTACAAACTGCTGTAGTTGACGGGTTACCTGATATTGTCTCTTATAAACACATTTAATTAATTACAACGGGGCATTTTTGTTTTAATTTGGCATTTTTGGTGCATGTATTTTGAGGTTATGTGTCAATTACATTAATCCTATTCCATCTCACTTTACACTTTCTCAGTTATTTTGATGTATCTTATCACATCACTATTAATGAAATCATACAGAATTATTATCACAAAAGTGGCATAAAGCGATAGATGCTATTAAAATAAGAGTTATTCTCGGGGCGCAGCATCAATCAGGGGTCAGGTCAACTTTGGGATAACATTACAAAAAGCCAATTTACTCATCGAAGTAAGAACGAAACACTTAAATTTGTAACGTAATTTTCTATTTATACGAACATAAAAGCGAGATGGAACAAAAATGGCCCTGTGAAAATATCGTTTGCTTATTTGCTCAAAAGATATCCAGAATTATCGATCATAAAAGGTGGAATTTTGGGGAAACAGAAAGTCGGGGGTGATATATACACAATTCCAAATTGGTGTAAAAATCCAAAAAAAGGAATTTAAGCAAGAAGAAATTACTTCTGAAGATAGTAATTTAATATTCAATTGTGACGAATCTGTCTCCTGACATGATCTTAAAGATGTCTAACTATTATTTCCAAATGGCGATCATTTTTTATACACACTTTCATAAAAAATTATTTTTCGACGAATCTACTAATTTATTTGCGATTGGATTGAAAATAAGAACAAAAATTAGGAAAATACTGGATATTAATTTATTTACTTTTGTCAAGTCTGCAATGGATACCCATGCTGCATAATATTTTGCAGTTATTTTTATCAAGTCTTCTTTGGAAAACAAAACACCCACTTAGGTAATGACAGTAACATAAGCTTCATGAGCAGACAGTAAAAATTTCTTAATTTTCGTTAAATTTCAATTTAATTTTTCTTCAGAATAATGTATATTCAAAGTGAAAAAGTGGATATGTTATTAATATTTGGAGAATATTATAGAAATTTAAGGAATGCTGCTGAGTTGTTTGCTCAGATATATCCCAATCGGCAACATCCGGCCCATCAGTATTTTCCGTATGTTGAGAATGGTTTTAGGCAAGAAGGACATCGAGAGGCGGAACAGAGGTTTATCATAAATAAAGAGACTGAGCTTAACGTTTTTGTTATGGTTGAGGTTGATAAAAAGGTTTCTTTAAGAGAAATTAGTCAAGAAATGCAAATAAGTCACGAATCCGCAAGAAAAATACTGAAAAAGCACGGATATCGAGCATTTAAATATCAGTTACATCAACATTCGTATGATGACGATGGCGGTGGACGGGTAGTGTTTTGTGATTGGCTGCTTCAAAATCATAGAGTTAACCCAAATTTAATCTACTTTATTCTATTATTTTCCGACGAATCACGATTTACAAATAATGGTATGTTCAATAAGCAAAATACTCGGAACCTGGCCCAACAAAATCAAAATGCAATGAGAAAGGGCAATTTCCAAGAGAGGTTTGGCGTCAATGTCTGGGTTGGTATTTTCGGAAACAGAATAATTGGGCCAATATTGTTTCAAGGTCAATTAACAGGGGTTAGGTACTTGGGTTTTCTTTAAAATGAAATCGAGGATTATCTCAATAATCTACCTTTAGCAGTTTTACGGCAAATTTACATCCAACAAGATGGAGTAGCCCCTCGTAATACCAGATAAGTTCTTGATTACTTAATAGAGCCTCAAATGTTACGAAACGTGTTGAGAGAAACAATTGAACGAGCTGAAATATGTCTTGAAAATTTACTACAGTGAAAGTTAATGAATTATTATCCATGGCTCACTTGAAAAAAATGAATAAATTACTATCCAGTATTTTCCTTAGTAATATTTAATTTATGTTCTTACTCTTAATCCAATCGCGAATAAATAAGTATCGTTAGATTCGTCAAAAAAATCATTTTTTTGGAAAATGCTTGTCAAAAAATTGTCGCCATTTGAAAAATAATAGTTAGACACGAAAATTTAATTTTGTCAACTTGTCTCATTCCTATATATCATACCAGTCACTAAAACTTTGCGACTGTGATTTTCTGATATCACCTGAGGTCCTCAGATTAGTTTACGTCCGATCATGGCCACCTAGATGCAATATTAAAAGTGACTCTAAAAAATGAAGTAGGCATCAAAACTCTTTAAAATGTCACATTCTAATTCAGAATTGTCGCAGAAATCATTTTTTTACAATATACAGGGTGTTCCATTCAAAAAGTGAAAACCGGAGTCATTTCTGAAACCGGAAGTGACCGGGAGTGAAAAATATGCGAAAACTCCCCTCTTCACATACCATTTACCTGTACCAAATCTAATTTTGATACACCTAATATTCTAGAAGTTATGACTTGTTTAATAGATTCGTTGACACCCGCTATAGGAATATAAAAGAAACAAAATTATAACCACTCAACGATAATATCCGACTTGTACCGAGGATAATATCCCTCAAATTTGTTTGTAATTTTCTTGAAAGCATCTTGAAAGCACGAGTTGAATTTCCTTGAGGCAAAATGCTTGAGGGGAAAATAAAAAAAAATGCCATACAATTTTCTAGCACGAATGATAATTGATTAGAATATTTCCTGAATCACATTCAAAACTGGATACAAAAAAATTGTGATAGACAAAATCATTTATTAAGTAATTTAGTGTCAGAGAGTTGTTATAACCAGTTCAGAAACTTTACAAGAACGACCAAAACCGATTTCAAATACTTTCTCATCTTGATTCCACCAAAGATTAACAAAAACAGAAGCAATATCTTCAAGAGAACGTTTAGCTCTGACTTTGAGGTTTCTGACAGCAGCCTGCAGTCTTAACAATGTCTAAAATTCCATAAAATAGGTAGTTTTCCATATTCTTGGAATAGCAGCAGAGCTGTGTCATTACACTTTTATTGAAAAATCCCGCACACGTCGAACGACGTCGCAAGTTGGAAAGTCTTAAACAAGCATTCGCGAAGCAATTATTTCTTTTGAGCCTGTACCCCAGACCGACACCAAGCGGATCGCACTCGCGGCTATTCGCGCATAGGAAAACACAAAGTGAGCGTGCGCGCATATCCGTTCACACTTGAGCATTCACGGTGGATTATGCGTGCGTGCTCAAGTCTAAGCGCACCTTCAGATTCGTCACCACGGTGCCGGGTGCCGGGCGACGCAGTTTCGTATCCCCCCTCGTGATAACACCATGATCGTCCCACTCATCTCAACCCAACAATACAACGCGACCTTGTGCACGTGCAGTCGAAATTTTAACACGGGAAATTTTTTTACAACTTCACAGGATTATTCCCCGCTTTAGAGACATGATATCCGTATGGCACATATTTATTCGTATTCCAGACATTAAATTTGTCTCAAAAACATGAGTATGGCACTTGTGCCTATTATACATCACACTTGTAAAAATTTAACAACTGTATAAGTTAATTTTTCACGTTTGAGACTCCAATCGGTATGACACTTACACACTAATCTTCTAGACATTAAAGTAAATCACATGTTTTTCCAGGTGTGTACCTTTTAAACATGGCCAAGTGAAAAATTTGACATCTTTGAATCAGTATGGAGGGTGTTGAAACCAGTGTTTCGTTTTATTAAAATATGTTGGTTTTTCTCAAGTAAAACCGTTTTTTACTGCAATGACTGACAGTTATTGACTTGAGAGATAAGTGCCATGTGAAGTGGAATGAATAGAAAAATTCGAATTTAAACGGTTTTCTTCACATAAAGGATTCAATATAAAATTGAACCAGAGAAAGGTAGATCTCAGGTGAAAAACAACTACTTTCCTGGCAAATACCACGCAGAACGTTGAATGATATTCACCTGAAAATCCATGCATACTTCCATAAAATATCAATGGACATTGAATGCAAATGTTTCTTTCTGATAAGCTCGATTATGTTTAATTTAAGTCGTGTTCACCTAACAATCCGCATACCGGTTTCAGGCTTCTTGGCCCTCATCAGTACGGAGTAGTCAACCACCAAAGTCCAAAGAACTCTGGCTGAAGTGAGACACAACGTAAACAAACCATCATCGATCTTGTAACACCTATAGGTACGCCGGAAAAGATAAACTTTAACTGGCGGTACCTAGTGACGAAAAGAAACTCCGAAAATCTCCCACCTCGATAGGTTTCTAAATAAAGATTCCTTCTCAGTAGGAATTGGCAAGCCCGTCCTAGCATATAGTGAGAGATAAGTGCCATGTGAAGTGGAATGAATAGAAAAAATCGAATTTAAACGGTTTTCTTCACATAAAGGATTCAATATAAAATTGAACCAGAGAAAGGTAGATCTCAGGTGAAAAACAACTACTTTCCTGGCAAATACCACGCAGAACGTTGAATGATATTCACCTGAAAATCCATGCATACTTCCATAAAATATCAATGGACATTGAATGCAAATGTTTCTTTCTGATAAGCTCGATTATGTTTAATTTAAGTCGTGTTCACCTAACAATCCGCATACCGGTTTCAGGCTTCTTGGCCCTCATCAGTACGGAGTAGTCAACCAGCCAAAAGTCCAAAGAACTCTGGCTGAAGTGAGACACAACGTAAACAAACCATCATCGATCTTGTAACCTATAGGTACGCCGGAAAGATAAACTTTAACTGGCGGTACCTAGTGACGAAAGAAACACTCCGAAAATCTCCCACCTCGATAGGTTTCTAAATAAAAGATTCCTTCTCAGTAGAGTGGCAAGCCCGTCTAGCATATAGTGAGAGATAAGTGCCATGTGAAGTGGAATGAATAGAAAAATCGAATTTAAACGGTTTCTTCACATAAAGGATTCAATATAAAATTGAACCAGAGAAGGTAGATCTCAGGTGAAAAACAACTACTTTCCTGGCAAATACCACGCAGAACGTTGAATGATATTCACCTGAAAATCCATGCATACTTCCATAAAATATCAATGGACATTGAATGCAAATGTTTCTTTCTGATAAGCTCGATTATGTTTAATTTAAGTCGTGTTCACCTAACAATCCGCATACCGGTTTCAGGCTTCTTGGCCCTCATCAGTACGGAGTAGTCAACCAGCCAAAAGTCCAAAGAACTCTGGCTGAAGTGAGACACAACGTAAACAAACCATCATCGATCTTGTAACACCTATAGGTACGCCGGAAAAGATAAACTTTAACTGGCGGTACCTAGTGACAGAAAGAAACACTCCGAAAATCTCCACCTCGATAGGTTTCTAAATAAAAGATTCCTTCTCAGTAGAAGTGGCAAGCCCGTCTAGCATATAGTGAGAGATAAGTGCCATGTGAAGTGGAATGAATAGAAAAAATCGAATTTAAACGGTTTTCTTCACATAAAGGATTCAATATAAAATTGAACCAGAGAAGGTAGATCTCAGGTGAAAAACAACTACTTTCCTGGCAAATACCACGCAGAACGTTGAATGATATTCACCTGAAAATCCATGCATACTTCCATAAAATATCAATGGACATTGAATGCAAATGTTTCTTTCTGATAAGCTCGATTATGTTTAATTTAAGTCGTGTTCACCTAACAATCCGCATACCGGTTTCAGGCTTCTTGGCCCTCATCAGTACGGAGTAGTCAACCAGCCAAAAGTCCAAAGAACTCTGGCTGAAGTGAGACACAACGTAAACAAACCATCATCGATCTTGTAACACCTATAGGTACGCCGGAAAAGATAAACTTTAACTGGCGGTACCTAGTGACGAAAGAAACACTCGAAAATCTCCCACCTCGATAGGTTTCTAAATAAAAGATTCCTTCTCGAGTAGGAATTGGCAAGCCCGTCTAGCATATAGTAGAGATAAGTGCCATGTGAAGTGGAATGAATAGAAAAATCGAATTTAAACGGTTTCTTCACATAAAGGATTCAATATAAAATTGAACCAGAGAAAGGTAGATCTCAGGTGAAAAACAACTACTTTCCTGGCAAATACCACGCAGAACGTTGAATGATATTCACCTGAAAATCCATGCATACTTCCATAAAATATCAATGGACATTGAATGCAAATGTTTCTTTCTGATAAGCTCGATTATGTTTAATTTAAGTCGTGTTCACCTAACAATCCGCATACCGGTTTCAGGCTTCTTGGCCCTCATCAGTACGGAGTAGTCAACCAGCCAAAAGTCCAAAGAACTCTGGCTGAAGTGAGACACAACGTAAACAAACCATCATCGATCTTGTAACACCTATAGGTACGCCGGAAAAAATAAACTTTAACTGGCGGTACCTAGTGACAGAAAGAAACACTCCGAAAATCTCCCACCTCGATAGGTTTCTAAATAAAAATTCCTTCTCAGTAGGGTGGCAAGCCCGTCTAGCATATAGTGAGAGATAAGTGCCATGTGAAGTGGAATGAATAGAAAAATCGAATTTAAACGGTTTCTTCACATAAAGGATTCAATATAAAATTGAACCAGAGAAAGGTAGATCTCAGGTGAAAACAACTACTTTCCTGGCAAATACCACGCAGAACGTTGAATGATATTCACCTGAAAATCCATGCATACTTCCATAAAATATCAATGGACATTGAATGCAAATGTTTCTTTCTGATAAGCTCGATTATGTTTAATTTAAGTCGTGTTCACCTAACAATCCGCATACCGGTTTCAGGCTTCTTGGCCCTCATCAGTACGGAGTAGTCAACCAGCCAAAGTCAAAGAACTCTGGCTGAAGTGAGACACAACGTAAACAAACCATCATCGATCTTGTAACACCTATAGGTACGCCGGAAAGATAAACTTTAACTGGCGGTACCTAGTGACGAAAGAAACACCCCAAAAATCCCCACCTCGATAGGTTTCTAAAAAAAAGATTCCTTCTCAGTGGGGTGGAAGCCCGTCTAGCTTTAAGTGAGAGATAAGTGCCTTGAAGTGGAATGAATAAAAAAAATCGAATTTAAACGGTTTTTTCCCAAAAAAAGGATTCAATATAAAATTGAACCAAAAAAGGTAGATCTCGGGTAAAAAAACAACTTTTTCCCTGGCAAATCCGCAGAACGTTGAATGATTTTCCCCTGAAAACCCAGCTACTTCCATAAAATATCAATGGACATTGTGAAACTTTCGATAAGCTCGTTATGTTTAATTTAAGTCGTGTTCACCTAACAACCCGCATACCGGTTTGGCTTTTTGGGCCCCTTTTCTATTCATTCCCCCGGGCCCTTTCTCTCCTTTTGCAACCCCCCCTTACGAAATTTTTTTTAAAATGAAAAAATTTTCGATTTCTTTCTGTCCTAATCCGCCATTTAAAATTTTCCGTAAGGACAAGTAGTTTTGTTACGTTTTTCCCACTTAAACCAGGGTTTTTTGGATTTTAATTTTATGGGAAAAGGGCAAATAAAACCAAAAAACCCAAGAAAAACCGAAAATTTAAACATAATCGGCTTAAAAAAAAATTTGCATTCAATGTCATGATATTTAGGGGGAATATCAATTTTCCGGGTTCTGCTGAAGGGTTGTTTTCACCTGAGATTTCCTTTCCTGGTTATTTTTTATTGAAACCTTTTTGGGAAAAACCCTTTAAATTCGATTTTTTTTTATTCCCCTTCCTGGCACTTACTTTAATGAAGGGCTTTAAAATTTTTCGGAAAGGATCTTTTATTAGGGAAATTTTTCCCGATGGGAGATCAGATGTTTTTTCGTATTCCCTTTTTAATTTATTTCCCGGGTTATTAGGCAAATTGGTTTTAAACCCCATTCCTTTCCAGGTTTTTTTACGGGCTAAAAAATTCGGCTTCGAATTTGGTTTGTCCCTTGTTTATGGAAACTTTTTTTTTATAATATTTTGGGTCCTTTCGTAAAAACCGGGAAAAATTTTTTTCACCCGGTCTTTTTTTGTTCGTTATATTGAAGGGGAAAACCGTTACCTATTCTCCACTTCAGGTTTTTTTAATTCCCCTCTGAAGGAACTTTTGGACCCAAAATTTTTAGTTTTTCTTTTCCGTTTCCCCCGGAAATTTATCTTTCCGGCCCAGGGTGTTAAAGTCGTGTGTTCGTTTTTTTCACTCAACGGATTTAACTTTTTCCAAACTGTGAACCCCAAAAACCAAAACTATACCGCAATGGAATTTTCCCCTCATCAAAACATTCACTATCCGGAAAAAATATTTCAGAAAACGTCAACTTATGGGAAAATTTCCCGCCCTTTTAGCTATTAATCCTTTTAAAACTTTCGATTTTTTGATTTACGTTGGACAATCTTTTTTTTTTTTTTATGGTCTTGACGGTAGAAAATATCCGACAAGTCTATTCAAAACGTTCTATACAGGTGTCAATAATTAAAGACAACAACATTTCCTTGAAAAAAATATCTTTAACATCAAAATCATAATTTAACCACTGGTCTTCTATTTCCCCAACTGGGTCTTCCCTCTGCTGTCCTCCCTTGCCCTCTCGACCGGATCCCGCGTCCACTCTTCCTTTGGGGGGTTGCGGGGGTCACCATCAACTATAATAACAACATCATCTTTCTTGATCATCTTGGGATCTTTGTAATACCATTTCTCCCCCTGTTAATGTTGGAAGATATTCTCTGATCCAGCGTTTCCAAAAAAGGGCGGTATAAAATTTGATATTTTCCCGTCTTTTCGGGGAAAACAATGTTTTCTGAGAACTTTCCTGGTTGGTTATTAAACTGAAAGATGACCCTTTAGAAGTGGTTGGGAGTAGGGTTCATCATCTTCTGCCCCCAATGGAACGTGTGTTAATGGTCCTATTTAAGTTATTCAATCAAGGGTATAAAGTATCTTTCTTTTTGGGGGCTTTTCTTTCAGAATGCAATGCTGTCTTAGCAGATTTAACTAGTTCTCCCAACTCCCCCTTCATTTTTGGCGCAGATGGACACCAAATCAAAAAATCCCCCGGTCGACAATTGTCTCAAAATTTTATTCTCGTCCATTTCTTCCCCAAACCTTCTTCTCTCTTTTTTTTGCTCCATGAAAATTGGTTTCGTTGTCACAATATATTTTCTTAGGACATCCTCTTCGTCGGCTAATCTTCGAATGCCGATTGCTGAATCAGTTTTCAATGGTTGGCTAATTCAAATGGATGCTCTTTTTAAAAATGTAAAATTACTCCATAACGTTTTTCGTCTTCTTCCTATGGTTTCTTCTATGGGGAAAGTAATATCCCCCTGTATTGAAGGGTCAACATAACTTTTAATCCGAAAATGGTAGTGGTGCCATTTCTGGGGTGGAAGGTTTTGCTCGGGTTTTTTTTCAATATTTACAGGCATTGAAACAGCTTCTGACCGCTGTCCTAAGTCTTGAAATATGGTATTTTTGTCTGAGTTCATTTGCCACCAGATTTTGACTGTGGTGGCCTATTTTGACATGATAATAGTGTATGACTAAACGAGTATAATAATTTTTGGAGTCCAGGATGATAGGATTTTTCGTCATCTCTTCTAAATCTCGAGATGCACCGATTCGTCCTTTTATTCTCAAAATGCCATCAGGATCCAAGTATGGGGATAAATTGAGGATACGACTTGATTTGGAAATGGATTTGTTTTTGTCTAAGTCATCAATTTCTTCAGGGAAATCTGTTTTCTGAACAAATTTCAACCATATCTTTTCTGCATTGGCTATTTCCGTAGCGGTCAATTCTGAAGTAGTGTGTCCTGAAATGATGCCCTTGACTTTCTGTCTGAACTTCAAAATTCGCATAATCCATGCAGTGGTCCTGATTAATTTCAACCAAGAAGAAAATCGAGTAATTTCGGGTAAAAAGTCGTATACTGGGGTCAGTATTGAAACTGCTATGAATTCTTTTTTGATTTCCGAGGTATCCATTCCAAATTCTTTAATTTTCATGTTCCAGTTATCTTCATATTCTTTCAAAAATCTCGGACCAGAAATCCACTCATTTTCCGGATCCCAGTCAATTGTTTTTTCATCTCTTGTAGCATCATCAGCAGTATTTTCTTTTGTCGAAATCCAATTCCAATTTTCAGTGTCTGTCGTTTCTTCAATTTCCGCTACTCTATGTGCTACAAATGGTTTGAATTTATGGGAAGATTTTGATTTCAACCATCCTAGCACGGTTTTTGAATCTGACCAAAAATATATTGAATCAAATTCAAGAGTATGATTTTCCAAAACGAATTTAGAGAGTCTACTTCCTAAAACAGCTGACTGCAACTCTAGCCTGGGAATAGAAATTGGTTTCAGCGGAGTAATTCTTGACTTGGCCATAATGAATGATAGTTTTATATCATTCTCAAATTTTACTCTTAAATAAGCCACAGATGCATACGCTTTTTTACTTGAATCGCAAAAAATGTGTAATTGGATATTTTTTGACCAATGAATATTTGGAACATAACATCGCGAAATGGAAAAGTTTTCAATGTTTTTCAATTTTTCTAACCATTGGAGCCATTTCAAGTTTATACCTTCTTCTAATTCATCGTCCCAACCTGTTCCAGAATTCCAAATTTCTCTCATCAAAATTCTTCCCTTGATAGAAAAGTTCATCAAAAAGCCAAGAGGATCAAAAATAGACATTAACGTTCTCAGTACTTCTCGTTTGGTATTTTTCTTTTTTCCTTTCAAAAAATTTCGAATTTTTCTGATTTTATGGTAAAAGATAGTTTATCCTCATTGGGATTCCAAAAAAGTCCCAGTACTCTTTCGTTAGGTAGTTCTTTCTCCAAATCCAAATCTTTCATTTCTCTGGATCTCAGTTCTACAGGAATCGTCTTCAAAACTTCTCTTGAATTAGTCATCCAATTCCTGATGTGAAATCCATCTCTTCTATGGATTTCTGATACTGATTTTATCAATTCAATAGCTTCCTCTTCACTATCAACACTATCTAAATAATCATCTACATAATGTTGATTGCAGATGGCAGCACATGCTTTCGGAAAATCTTTTTCAAATTCCAATGCATTTTTCCGCATGATGAATGTAGCTGATGTTGGTGAAGAAGCTGCCCCAAATATCATAACGACCATTTCATATTCCTTAAGTTCATTTTCTTCCCTCCACAAAAATCTCTGTGCACTCCTGTCTTCTTTCCTAATATGAATTTGATGAAACATTTCTCTTATGTCGGAAGTGAAAGCAATATTCCTTTGACGAAATTTAAACAAAATGCCTAGAAGATTGTTGAGGAGGTCAGGGCCTTTCATTAAAAAATCATTTAGGCTAATATCATTCACCTTCGCGGCAGCATCAAAAACAAATCTCATCTTACCGGGTTTGTTCGGATTCGTTACCGCAAAATGGGGCAAATACCAAATAGGGCTATTTTTCACATTTATTTTGTCATTTTCTTCGAGTCCTCTAGCATACCCCTTCATTAAATACTCTTTAATCTTCTTCTCGTATTCTTCGGCGAATTTTTCATTTTTCTTCATTTTTGTTTCTATTGACTTCATCCGACTAACCGCATTCATCTTTGAATTTGGCATTTTCACTTTATCTTCTTTCCAAAGTAACCCAATTTCCCATTTATTTTCTGCTACTCTTCTCGAAGTTTTTTCCATTATATCCAGTGCCCTTTTGTCTTCTTTCGACTTGAATTCTCCAAGATTGCTGGATTCTCCCAAATCATCAAATCTGTAAGATTGTTTTACAAGTTCATGTAATTCATAATCTGAATTTGAAATATGAAGAGTGATATCTTGTCGCCCTTTCACATGAGAATTGTTTCCATGAAGGACCCATCCTAATTTTGTTTTCGACAAAATCGGAGCATTTTTGCCGTTTTCGATCACTTCCCGTGCTATTATCAAATCAATGTTATCTTGTCCCAGTAAAATTTTGGGTTTCGCGTTTTTATAGGAATGAATTTGAAAGGGGGACAAATACTTCCATTTTTCTGATATGAACTTCGAATCGACAGATTGTAGAGGTAAATCAAGATTTTTCATAGTTCTGACATTTTGGATATGAAATTCATCATCTTCAAACTTTCCTCGAATTTTCAAACTTACCCTGGTAGAATCTATCTCTTCATTTGTTACAGAGTTGGTCCATCGAATCTTTAAGGGATCCGTCGTACCCTGTAACCCAATTGTTTTAGCAAGATCATCGCTCAAGAGAGTAACGGTCGATGCTTCATCGAATAACGCGTATGTCGAATAATCCCCTTTTGGTCCGCGTAAAACAACAGGAGCTACTCTGAGAAGGACCTCCTTTTCACGGACTTCCTTGAAGTGATGACTGACCGTTTCAGAATTTTGAATTTGCTCGATATTTTCCACTATTGGAGTTTCCATATGTAAAAGATGGTGGTGAAATTTATCACACCCGTTTTCATTACATTTTCTTTTCTTTCTGCACATAAACATCTGATGTTTTGAGTTTAGACAACCAAAACATACTTTATTTTTCCTGACCCATTCCCATCTTTTTTCACATGGCAACTTCTTGAAAAATATGCAATTTTCAATTTTATGATTTGTTTTTTTACAACAAGAGCAAGAGATTTCATATTTTTCTGTATTGTTTGATGTCGTCGCACAAAATCGCTTTTTTCGTCTTTCGCAGTCAAAATCAGGAAAAGATACAACACTAATAGCATCTGCTATATTTGAAAGCCAAAAAGAAAACTGAGAAATACTTATTTCGTTTATTCTATATTTATTTGTATTATTAGTGACTTCTTTGCCCCATTCCAACTTCAAAGCAGGCGTTAGTTTTGCTATGATCTCGGATAAAAGCTGGGGATTCAACAAATGAGATTGACATTTCAAATTTGACAATGTCATCGTCAAATTCTGTACCAGATTCGAAAATTCTGTAATATTTTCTACTTTGTCTTCCCGTAAATTTGGAAATTTCTTCACTGTCATGATCAAATCTTGAATGATGTATTCCGGCTTACCAAAACGTTTTTCTAAAATATTAATTATTTGATCTACTTCGCACGTAAAATTGAGCAGCGCTTGTACCGAATCTCTTGCTTTTCCACGTAAACATTTCTGAAGTCTAGTAATATTTTCAGAATGAGAAAAAGCACATACCTTCGTAGTATCTCTGAACTGAGAGATAAAATGCATCCAATCCTTTGGATCTCCCGAAAAAATTGGTAGATCTCTGCTTACCGATTGCCTAGCCATAAAGTGATTCATTCCTCGCCTGTTTGTATCAAAATAGTGATATCTGCTCATAACATCATTATTGACTTCGGGACGTTCATCAATTGACCTAAAATCACAATTAAATGAATTATCAGATGGCGCAGTATCTACCCATTGCTGTATTTCATCATATTTTACTCTCCTTCTTCTAGAAGTGTCTTCAGAAATATTTTCCTTTATATTTGAAAAATCTTCCAACACTACACTCTCCACCCCTTTCTGAATATCATCCAATTCAGCTCTAACTCTTTCTGGATCAAATTCTTTTCGATTTCCAATTCCTTCTTAGCGATTTCTGCCAATTTTCTGTGCGCTTCCAACTCCGCCTGAATATTTCTTCTTCTCACCAAACTTGTTGAGGTTGTTCTTGTTCCCTTTGATGTAATTGACTGCTTTTCATGATTTCCATTTTCTCTTGCCATTTCGTGTTGTTCTCTTTGTGATTTTGGAACTCCTTCGTCTTCGTTTCCAAGTCTAATTGGTGGTATCCCCTTGGTTACCCGACTACTTCTCCTCAGCTCTTCAATGGACATTATTTCCTCGTTGGACTCTTTAGTTTGCTCGAAGGACCATTAATGTTGAAACCAGTGTTTCGTTTTATTAAAATATGTTGGTTTTTCTCAAGTAAAACCGTTTTTTACTGCAATGACTGACAGTTATTGACTTGTTGGACAATCTTTTATTTTTTATATGGTCTTGACAGTAGAAAATATCTGACAAGTCTATTCAAAACGTTCTATACAGAGTGTACAATAATTAAAGACAACAACAGAGGGTACTTAGGGACACCGAAAGAGAATGGCATGGTCACCCAGTAAACTGAAATATGTGTCTGAAACAACAAATTTTTCATTTGAAATGTTTCTTCTTTTGACTCAGATACATTTATGAAACATACCAGAGATGACCTACCTACGTATGAAACGTTCCAATAAAAATGTTCCTGGAACATATTTAACTGTGTTTGAATACACTCAGATGTATTTCAGAGGCAATGTTTCAGAAGGAACACATATAAAACATAAAATAACTGTTCAAGAATTCATTTTGGAATATTTCACGTGCAATGTTCCAAAAAAAAACATATTATATAACTGTATAATATGTTATTAAACATTCATGGAACATCTCACATAATTCATGAAAAGTAGGTAGGTTGAGCCAGGATTTACATAAATGATTCTAATGCAATAGTTGATCTTTGAAATAGATATGGGCTTTTCCTGTTTACTTACCACTTACTGATAACTATAATATTTGGGGGTTTCAATATTTTCAGAATCCGTTTTTGCATCAGTGATAATCATGTTGATTGACATTGTTCCTGAAAATGAATAGAACAAGGTCTGAACAAATTATTTTTATTCTAGCCACTAATATATATATATATATATATATATATATATATATATTTATATATATATATATATATATATATATATATGTGAACTGCATCAGATTATTGATAGTGACATCTATAATCTATGCGGTGAAGCTTAAACCTAATATCGTGGAATTTTAATATCACGAGATTTCGTGCACATTAACAGGTCACCAACAAATTGTCAGATAGGCCAACCCACGATATCAATAGTCGTACTCCTCATGCGTTTAACGCAAACAAATATCGAGAATGATCTGTTACGAATCCAAAAAACGCATGAGGAGTACGAATTTGAAAGAGACCACAAGCCGTCCTGATGATTGGGAAACCATGAAACAGGCTGTAGACGGATGGTGTGTTTTTTTGGATTCGTAACAGATTTCTCTATATATATATATATATATATATATATATATATATATTGTAATGTTGGGAAATGTTGTTAAATATTTAAACTTATAATTATCATTATTATTATTAGTTATTTTTATTTTACAATTTTCTCTACCTTTTTTCACGACTATAGCACCTCATACTATGCTCTAGTGGATACATATGTATCAAAAGGGCATTCCTGAAGTAGTTCTGGTATCAAAAATATATATCCAACGGTATATCCAACAAAAATCCACGATTAAACCATATCAAAATTGAAATTCATAGCAAACATTGAATTAAAGTAAGATCAACGTATAGATAAGTTTTGAACATCCTGTATGACAATTCACATCAACAGAACCCAGCAATGGGATTCGAGAGAGTTTGTATGGGAAAAGTGATGATATACAATGAAATGTAATGGCAGAAATTGAAGAAATATTATTTTATAGGAATTTGTAAATAGTATGTAAGAGTTAGGATTAGATGTCATCCATAAAATTATTAATATTAATCAGAACACCAAATAATTAGGTAGGAAGTGATACAAATTCGGAAATCTGTGAAAAAATAAACATTTGTGAGGAGATAACAAGTTCGGGAGGAGATTGGAAAAAAGTTCAAAAGTTGGAGCCACGTACAAAATTTTAAAAGAAGCTTTCATAGATAATATAAGAAAACCTGCTATAAAATTCCCGAACGAGGAAAAATTCTTGAAAGGCTGAACAGAAGAAGTACATAGTAAGTAAAAATTCGACCTACCTGGTCTAGAGGATAAATCTTGGAAGGAGAGCAAGTAATCTGTCCCAGAAATACGTCCACGGGTTCGAGAACTTCAATAGAAAAGCAGCCACAAGGTATTCAATAACTGAACTCTCAAAGTGCAATTTTTCACAGTAAACCAATAACTTTGCGTGTCTAAATCACTGGTTACTTCGTTTTGGATTGAACTTTCATTCAAAACTCCATGTCAAAGGACTGATAATAAGTTCAAACTTTCTTTTTCAATACTTTCATTGTCACAAACATCCATATTGCACCATTTTATGTCATTGTTTGCTAGTATAAGGTATCTATCGCAAAGTAGGGTATTTATAAGTTTTGATTTGAATGAAAAACCAATCAATTTGATTATTCTCTGCAACTGGTGTTTATTTTTCAATTTCTTACCTCACTTTTCTCCACTGAACAGCTTTTCTTATCGAATCGTTAGTACCAGGTCGGCAATACAGATCGCAGGAATCGAACGCTGAGAAGGAGTGATTCATGTTCATATGCGTACCTGACTGAGCTGGAATAAGGTAAAAGAGGTTGAAAAAGGGAAAGGTAACATAACATAGCCGGAGTTTTTATTTGTTATGATAGGGATTCAGAAATTATAATCTGTGAATAAATTCACCAAAAATATATTCAAATTTAAAATAATATAATGAACCAATCATAACAATATATAAATATATAGAGTATACTTAAACAAAATGTACTTAACATCATAGGGCTGGAGGTGGTTTGTTATCTACAGTTTCCCTCTTGAACCTTGGAGTTGCCGATCGAAACCAGGTAGCAGTGTTTATCAAATTCCGTGTCAGACATACTAGGAAATCACTTCCATGTAGCATCTGAAAAAATATTTCAAGTAAACACCAATTCGAATTAATTAATCTAAATATATTATTTTTGCAAAAAAGCTATATCTCTTGTCATCGAAAAAAAGTAGCATTAAAATGAATACTTCCATCTAATTATTCGGAAGCCTCCATATTTTGAATTCATTGAAAAACCATGCACTTTTCAGAGTTGATATATCTAACTATCACATTATTAAGGGGATAGTTATTTTTTCGTACCACGAACACTTTCTTGTCAGTGTGTTGGAAAACATTCTCATTAGCCCTCTTCTGATCAGTTAATTGGAGAAAATACAGTCTTATAATTTTCATCAAATGTCTCTTTTTTTTGAAAATTATTTCCCTACTATATTTATTGTAATGATAACTAGTACATACATAAAGCTGTAAAGCAATGCTTTGATTAATACATAAAAAAAATATTTGAAATGTCAGCGTTGCAGTTCTTCTGTTATTATTTTTGAACCAGACAGATGGGAAAAACTTAAAGAAAAACTACCAAATAGTAAACACGCCATAACTTAACCTCCAAAATGAGTTGCCTAAAATAAACAGTTTCACGAACCTGATATTGGCAATTCATTATAATATTGATTATTACACATTCAACTCTCCCTTGAAAAAGTGTATAACTGACGACGATGGCAAAGAAACATTTGAAGATGGTCCACAGCAAACAACAAATACCCAATACTACTGTGCTGTGGTCTGTGATCATCATTATGGGCGGTCGCTCGCAAAACATCAACGCATGCGCATATAATGAGTAAATTGCATTCATCATTCATAACTTGAAGGTAATGTTGGTAAGTTTCATCTGTACATTTGAAATATTTCAATCTGTACAGTTGAAACATTTTAGACACATTTACTTGTGAATGTCAAATGTTAGATGTTTATGATATATTTCTGAAACGTGCGTTCAGAATTGGGTTATATTCCAGTCTGTATATTTGAAACATTTAAGACAATTTTGATGTTTATGATATATTTCTGAAACGTGCGTGCGTTCAGAATATTTCAAATGATTTGATTTAGGGTTCCGTTGAAACGTTTCATACACATTATGTGTTTACTGGAAATAATCGGTGATGAGACATATTTTTCTATCAATGGGTAAAAAATAAGCTTTGAGCTCGTATTTCAAGAGAGCATAAAAAAAATTACAAGTTCAATCGAATATGCCAGTCAGTTTGAGACGCCGCATCGGTATGGCAGACAAACTTCATATTTTGGCTATCTAATGTATAATATAAAACGAGAATCAGCTTTGAGGTCACTCCTCAAGACCATACGGGCCGCTATACTTGCGTTGCCCTGTTATTCATAACACTGGCTTACTTCACAAAAAGTTTTAACTTTGAGCTAACCATACATGCTTTTTTTGCTGGCTCTCGGTCTATATACCCTATTCAATAAAACATAATCAAAATTGGGCCACTCTGTAAAATGTTATGCGTGGTCCTACATAAAAAAATAAAAATATATGTGTCGACTTGAGAATCTCCTCCTTTTTTTCGTCAGTTGAAAATAAAGCCTTCTCGTGAAGCCTTTTCTTTGTTGAAATCCGTTCTGAATCACCCCAGGCATAGCGTCTCATTTCTCCTTCCTCTTCGGTATCATAAAATTTATAATAATAACATTCTCTGGCGCCTATTTATACTTGTTGCAAGATCTGGTACCGAAATGTAGATCTCTTATTTATTGGCGACAAATTGAGCGTTAACACGGTATTTACATTAGGTATCCTACACGTGGATGTGCGAAGGGAAAGGCGAGGAGAAGTTTATGCAAGTCGTCGCGAGAACTATCATTCAGCGTCCAGCGAAAATATCAGCAACATGTGCATTATAAAATGTGGAACTGAAACTCACGGTCGTTGATTCCAATTATTGGGGTTATTCCACTGGAATTATTCATGCAACAGAAGACCTCCTAAGATTGTTTGATTCGATGCTGGCTTCACTTCACCGTAATGAAGGCGAAGGCATTGAGAGTTTTTGCAACTGTTGAACAATGATTAACTTCATTCAAACATTATTATCGGTCTGCTAGTTTTCAACTTGCCAATACGTATAAGTTTTGCATAATAGAGTGCCACAAATTTTTCACTATGCGAAACAAAATAGTATATTGTTTTACGAGTGACGAAAGTATTTTTTGAAGCGAGTGAACAGTTCACGAGCTCTAAAAAATGTTTTCGACGAGTGAAACACTATACTTTTTCTACAACCCTGTAATAATAATGCTGAGAAAGAACGATGAACAAATATTTTATTTTAAAATAAAAATGACAGAATTTCTTTAAACATTACTTATGATTTAAATATTGGTTAATTGTTACATTCGAGCAATTATTCAAAATTATAGGAGTTTAACAATCAATATTTTTATGTATTGAGGTAGATGATGCCACATCTGTTATGTTGTTAACCGATGTCACTCCAGATAAAGATGCGCCGTAATCGGATAGCGTTGATTTTGTTTGGATTGTAAAATTTTGGTTTGTATTCGATTTTTGCTGCTAACTGATTGATCAACATATCTCCCCGCAACGTTACTAGATTTCCAGCCTCCATGCTTTTTCAATTGAAGTAAATCACCTCCTACATCCAGTAATAGCGTTCCGGAAGTTCTACGCAAACAATGCCCAGTATATTTTTGGGGATCAGGCAAGTTTATATATTGAGTTATTTGCATAGGAAAGGTCTGCGCTTTTTATATGTAAAGTGGCGACCGGTCAAATTTTCTGAAACTTTGGTATGTTGTTGTACTCGACCTATTAACCAAAAGTGTCAATAGGCGCAACTCAATCCTATGACTAGTTTCCTAGATACGGGGTGTTAAAGTTGAAAATTGCCGAGTTTTCCGGAATTCTTTTTCTTTAACTTACGAGATAGATTGAATTTCTGTTGCATACACACGTTAACTACATATTTTAGTAATACATTAGTAAATACGTACAATTAAAAATATTTATATTTGCAGGGTGATTCACAAATGTATGACGGTAGTTTTTTGCAAAATCTCACTTTTTCTACTGCGACGTCAGGTAAGCATATTTTTGAACGGTTCTCCTCGATATAGTATTTTGACGAGAAATTATTGCACAGTACACATTTCTCATACAGGGTGTTTCATAGAGAGAACCACTAGATTTTTTGGGATTAATTCGAAACCCTGTATTTATGGGTTGATTTTTGGGAAAGGTAATACCACAAACATATGTGTATCTCTAACCTCCAAAATATTCAAGGTGGTTTATTTATAGAAAGGTATTCTATTTTGAGAAAAGTACAAAAACCATTAACAACCTTTATTCTAAAATTACCCCGGCCAAATGTAAATAGTTTCTCACTATATAATGATTAATAACATCTTGAGAGGTATGAATTCTACATCCGATACTATGACCAGTTTTCGAGACACAGGGTGTTTTCTTCAAAAAAAGCTGGATTGATTTTATGTTGCGCTTATGAGTTTAATATAAGTTTTGGTTGGATGTACATGGAAAGGTTCAGCTGAAAATATCAACTGTTACAGGGTTATTCACGAATAAATCACAATATGTTTTTGCAAACACTCAATAATTCTTCAGTTCCGTCACAGAGAAATTATTCCATGAAGTTAATACCTAGTCGTTTACAATTTTGAGTCTAAAAGATTCCGCTATAATTACTTTTCATACAGAGTGAGCTATACAGCCAACCATACCAAAAATAATTAGGCTTTGAAATGACTAAAACGAGAACTTTTTTAGTGACTTTCAGTAACATTATAACAGGTATGTATTACCGGAAGAATTTCAAATATACATGGTGATTTGATGGTTTAATAATTACCTACAAAATATATCAGTATATATTTGTTCCATATAATTGTTTTTAAAGTTTTTATACACGGAGCCAACAATTTTTTTTTATTGTTGCATCGACTACTATGGTCATTAGCCCTTGTCTGTAAGTGTTTCTGTTACTAGCTCCATACGCCAACGTAGAAGCAGCACTGTTAATTTGTACGCACCAGTGAATCATCGAGAGACATCCTCAGTCCGACATCAGGATTCATGATTTTGAGTATCAAACCTGGGATCTTTCGATGCGTTTATCCACTGCGCTATCACCCCCAAAAAGATGATAATTATCCATCTTCTTGTGTAGGTATAATTCAAATACTGAGTACCTATTTTGTATAGGTAGGTACTTCACAAAATACGTGTAGAGCGAGTTATATACTAGGTATATTGAAAAGTATAAATCTTATAATAGTCATTACCTCGGTTATTACTAAATAAATATACTTTTTTAGCAGAAAAAATATTTATTTAAGATGATCTACGCATGCAAGAACTGAACCAAAGGTACGAACGTATATCGCAACAACTATCAGAAAAATTGAGTCAACCGTTCAACTCATTTCCGCACCACCACAAAGGTAGATGTTTTGGTGCGTATTTTTTTATAGTGGTTTTCCAAGTACATCCCACAACGGTTATTTGATAGCATACAAACTTAGGGTAAATCATAAATCTCAACCAAGTACGTTTCTGATTAAACTAGTCCATTTAAATGAAATGGCGCCTCTGTCTTTGAACAACTTCTTGTATGTAAGATGTCGCTAAATAAATGAGGTAGCGTGCATTTTCTTAAATGACTCCGCTTACAATTAAACCCAAAAAAGATTTCAATTCCAATAAGCAAGATTTTGGATCTCATTACTTTCTTGCAGTTTGTCCAGCATTTGTTGTGATCCTCATGGATTTTGAATATTTTTATAACTAAATGACCTTGTATACCGTATACCCCACAGCTAATGGTAATGCATATAATATAGTGATATAATCCTTGAAATCGATGTCTATCTTGTTTTTTACAGCATTAAGTTGGATCTAATTTTTGGTTCATATCGAAGTGGGCTTAGATCATGAGACATCTTACAGAGTGTCACATTGGTCGACATTTTTCTTGTGTATTTTCGACAATACATTAGTCTTGTGGTTTTCAAAGTTATTTTCGTTGAGTTCATTAATATTTTGGTGAGATTTTTTTATTTGTTGTTTTTGTTGCTGTTACAAAATGGCGTTCGCAAATAGGATAAGTTGTTACGTATGTGAAAGACTGTTTCCACCTAGACAGTTGATTCGCTTAAACCAAGAAGAAAATATTGATGTTTTGCAAGTTACTTCTTTCAGAAGGCACGTTGCTGGATTTCCTCCAATAGATGTAGGTGAAAATACAAGAATATGCCTAAATTGTTCTAATGCTATGAGAGATGAACTTAATCGAATACTAATTAATCCGAACTGTCTACGTTTTAATGTGCTTTCTCCAGCTTGATGGCATTATTGCATAATATGTATTGACCAAGAAAACCTACATAGAATGTCTCTAGAATGAAGAGTTTATGTGTTTGTTGTTGAGAATATATGATCATCATCTTGACAATAATGGTTTTGTGTTACCAGATTCAATACGGGGTTTACGTTTTGTTAACAAACCATATTTTGTACCGAACCCTCAACGATTTATTTCTCCTAATCTGCCAAAAGCAATAGTGTACATAGATTGTACAATAAAATGGATAAAAGTTGTAACTTTAGAATATTACGTCAATCTTACTGTTTCTACAAAAAAGAGCATCTCGTGAAACCAGAAATTATAGTAGCTCCCGATGGTTACATATTAGAAGTACGTGGACCATATTTTTCGGATGCATCAAATAACGATGCAGCGATTTTGAACCATTATGTAGAACATGATTTAAATGGAATAAGGAACTGGTTTCAACACGGCGACATCGTGATAGTCGATAGAGGCTATAGAGCTTCCTCAGATATGTATAGTTTGGATAAAAATGAATTTATTCAGTACTTCACGAAAGCACTGTATGAGTACCACAGTTATCTCACGAGGTTTATAGGGCACCGCAACTAGAAACTTTATTGTTTCAATCATCTTTTTTCTATCTCATTATTGCAACAGTATAGTTTTTTCACCAAACTCATGTAATTATATCCACACACTGTATTCATATACATCTTTTTTAATAAATGTATCACTAGTTTTAGTCTACATTAGTTGGCAACACAGAATGAACAGAGATCTTTGTTTATATTGTAGTACGATATCTACACAAGTGATAAAATCACTCAAATTGCATTTATTTCTATGTGAATATGAAATATAGTTTGGAAGGTTGGGTGAAAGATCTGCGAAACTTGATAAAGATAAAACTCTGCTTCTTGCCGATGAATTCAGTTGAATTTCCTTTTTCTATTTCTGTTATCAACGGCAATGATCCCAATCATTATTAATATCCATTGTTAGTCAAAAACTGTTTCAGGTTTTTTGAACTCTGCTTTTTGATTATCATTTCTATCATTATTATTGTAGACTGACTCAGCAAGAACAAGGAAAATAATCTGAATTTTCCGCTATTTCAATTTTCAGTTCATTTGAAGGACCTGAATACTACATATTGTTCGAGAATCCGGGATTTTTTCGTTTTATTGAAAATACATATGGGCCTGATGGTGTGCAGACTCTGGAACCCTGAAAAAGACGTCAAATAAACTTCGAATTGTCCTTGTTCCCTCTTTTCTAATCTTCAGTTAATTTGAAGGGCGTGAGTGCTATAGAATGATCATTATTATTTAAGAAGGGAAATTTTTGTGTCTGTAATATATAATGTGAAGGAGAGTAGGAGGCCTGCAGACAAGAAATTTCAAATTCTAGGAAATGATATCCTCGGGCAGGGATTGAACCCGCGTCCACATTACTAGTCAGGTGCTCTTCCAACTGAGCTTCCGAGGACGTACATTCGCATCTGCGGTCGGAATATCACTTTGTAGAATTTAATGTTAGTGTGTTTGTGGAAAGTTATAAGGTGGATCGCTTTCAAATGATCATCAAGATCCTATTTACCTATCACCTTGCGTTGTCGACAATATGCGATTTTCAGCAGGGGTCAGGTGTGGATCTCCGACCATTGAACAATTAAGCCGACGTTGAAATTTAAGAAGGGAAATTTTTGGGTCTGTAATATATAATGTGAAGGAGAGTTGGCGGCGTGCATACAAGGTGATAGGTAAATAGGATCTTGATGATCATTTGAAAGTGAATGTGTTTCCTTCCACCTCATAACTTTCCACAAACACACCAACATTAAATTCTAGAAAGTGATATCTCGACCGCAGATGCGAATGTACGTCCTCGGAAGCTTAGTTGGAAGAGCACCTGACTAGTTATCATGTGGACGCGGGTTCGATCCCTGCCATAGGATATATTTTTCTAGAATTTGAAATTTTTTGTCTGCACGCCGCCAACTCTCTTTCACATTATTATTTCACTATTAGGGATATTCAAGGAATTTCCTATCAGATTCGAAAAGTTGTTTCAAAGAATGAAAAAGTCTATTGAAGCTAAGTGATATTATTTTGAGAAAGAGGGAAATATTTCGAAAATCCATAGTTTTTTTCCGAGAACAACCCTCGTATATTGCAGCATAATACCCAGAAATACATGAATTATTGAACATTGAATACATTTCCTCATACAATTCAAGCGCTCAAAATATAAATAAAATACAGCAAATACCATTCGGTGAACTCTGCGACTTGGTTGAAGTTGTTAAAAATCAGTCTCTAAGTTTTATTCAGCTTTTTTTTATGAAAATAAAACACGAGTTATTCATCATGGAGAAAAATGAACTCATTCTTTCATAGGCATACCGGCATTATGTTTAATGCTTTGTACATATAGTGCGGCTTTTATAGCCCCCCTCCCCTGTTAACACAAACCGTTTTGAATGATATCATCGATACTACTTTTTGAAATGAGAGACATTGTGATTTCTCGATAGATGGCGTGGGGGCACATCAACTTTAAAAAAACATCATAGGGGGTCGAGTAGCACATCGTTGAAAAAACTATTAAATTTTCTTTTTTTTTGTTAATTTCATTGATACATTTTATTACGATATGTATTTGAAATGTCAAGTATAACAAAAAACAAAACTATTATGTAGGATTTTTATTTACTGAGAATATGCCTTTCTACCTTCTCTTAGAAATTAGGATCGGTAATACCAATCAAAATATTTTCTGTCCCATTGTTTCACATCAAACCGTTCACAAGTTATCGAGGTGAGGGTACCATTCAGATCCGCACTTATACTTGACATTTAGAATGCATATTATGAAAAAAAATATTAACGAAATTCGAGAAAAATAAGATAATTGAAAAGAGAATTGAAGAATATTTTCAACGATGTGCCACGCGACCCCCCATGCTATTTGATATTTTTAAGTTGATGTGCCCCCTCCCCCGCGCCATCTATTGGGCAATCACAATGTCTTTTATTTCAAAAAGTAGTATCGATCATACCATTCAAAACGGTTTGTGTCCCATCGTCTATTGGATAAAAACTCACATAATATGAAAACACATCCATGTCCCAAATTTTTCATACCTATAATTGTTAGTATGTCAATGTCAAAACAAATCATCATGATTTCCAGAGAAATATTCAGAGTTTATTTTTATTTATTGTTTCAGGTACGTTGAAAAAGACTCTTAATCAGGCAAGATGTTTCCTACAAAGTGAGTACATGAAATATTTTTTTCCAAGTATACGATGATTCCACAAAATCGATCCACTAAAATACCAAAATACCAGAATGTTATTGAGATGTAGACGTTGGAATGAAAATAGATGCGTATTGCTTCTGTATAATTTTATAGCGACATTAGTATACTCCGCCAAAGATCTTGGGTTCTGTCCTGAAGGCATTATCACAGTAACAGCGAAAACTGGTTAATGAAAATACCATCATTCGTCTTGTTGTTCTCCGCAAAAACCAACTCAATCACTATCTGAAGAACCAACCTAAGTGAGCAAACACAGTTACTAAACATACATATATATATATATATATATATATATATATATATATATAATATATATATATATATATATACATATATATATATATATATATATATATATATATATATATATAGTGACCGGCAGAAAGTACGCATCATATGATAAAATCCTTTTATTAATAAATTTTGACGAATATCGATACAATCGCTTTTGCATCAAAAGAAACTCCGTCCGTCTTCTCGTGTTTGGCGGGAAATTAAAAAAATTAAAAAAATATGTCTCAAAACACATTTATTCGAAAAAATATCGAAAAATGTTTTTCGGAAAAGTTGTTCAAAATGACATTTCATAGCTATGTTCATGTTTTGAAGGAGATTTGAATTGAAAAAATACAAATAAACTTTTTGCCATAAAAAAAATCAATTTGGAAAAATTCATTTCTGACAAACAAACTCATAAGTAAAGCCAACAGTAATATTTTAAATAATATTTTGTAAAGATTCGCAAGATATTTCTATTTTATTCGGAGAAAATTTGAAATCTGTCAATTTGTCATGTGTTCAGCTGCTTCATAAGAGGTCACTGAAATATCTCCAGGACATCATAATCCCGATACTGATTATTAATAATAAATGCCCTTGTATCTACACAATTTTAATGAAAAAAAATATTCGAACAAAAAATAAATTGATTTGTGGCAAATTGTTGAAATTATACATACCTACAATATTTTCATTGTTGTGTGCATCCCAGATTTCATCATGATCGAAGAGGCCATGAAACAATTGACTAATAATGCTAATATGTTATTAAGAGTTATCAAACGATTTAGTAGTGTTATTATTTATCCAGGTATTTTTATCGTCTTTCTTGTACAGTTTTTTTCAATGTAAAACTGATTTTACATTTTGTTGTGCGTTAACAAAAATTAGAGATGCCCCAAGAAAAGTTTGCAAGAAAAAATTGAGCTTGTCTTGATATGTGGCGAGAGTTTTCATAGTTCCAGAGAAGCAGCAGATAGATATATTCAATGCTAGATATCCAAATAAGAATAGTCATGGATCTACTGTGTTGCGCATTTTGAACAAATTTAAAGCTACAGGCAATGTAAAAAATCGTTACAAAATTCCACTTAGTGAAAGCGTCACTAATGAAAAAGGTATATTTAATGTTTTGTTATCGGTAACAGAAAATCCACAGATGGCACTATCGGAGAGGCAGGAACAAACTGGTATATCTGAAAAATCCATTAGAAGAATTATGAAGAATAATAAATTTCGTCCATACAAACCAAAATTAATCCACACCTTACATAGAGATTTCGATGCCCGCTCAGATTTTTCATTCTGGATCCAAGGCATGATTGAAGAATGCCAAAATTTTCCTACAAAAGTTTTATTTTCTGATGAGGCGACTTTTACATCAAACGGTACTGTCAGTTCCCAGAACTGTAGATAGTCGGCTGATGAGAACCCAAATTGGACGATAAAGGCAAAAAGTCAATTTTCCTTCAGAAATAATGTTCGGTGCGGCATATTAGATACGCAGGTCGTTGGGTCTTACTTTTTTAGGGGCAACTTTAATTCACGAAATTATTTGGAGTTTTTAAATAAGGAGTTTTTTTCATTCCTTACATGGATTCCGCTGGAAAGAAGGAATGATATTTCTTTCCAACAAGACGGAGCTTCAATACATAGTACCGTGGCCTACAAGATCCCCAGATTTGATGCCCTTGGATTTCTTTTCATGGGAGTACCTTAGAAGTAAGGTTTATAAACATCGGCCATTCCATAATATCGACCATTTAGAAGAAGTAATACGACAATGTATTAATAACATTACACCACAAATGCTGCGAAATGTGTCCAGAGAAATGAAATCCCGAACAACTACATGTATTGAACGTCAGGGTAGACATGTCGAGTAATGGACAATCACAAAGTTTCGAGTATGTATGAAATTGTTTGGTTTATAATTATTTAAGTTTCTAATTTCATTTTAAATTGTTTGAAAATAAAAATAAAAATAAAAGTTCTTGTTATGTCAAAAATTAAATCAATTTTTTGTTCTAATAAAAAATTCAATTCAAAATTGTGTAGATACATGGTCCTTTATTAATAATGAATAGTATCTTGATTATAATGTCCTGGAGATATTTCAGTGGCCTCTTATGAAGCAGCTGAGCATATGACAAATTAACAAATTTCAACCGAATAAAATAGAAATAGCTTGCGAATCTCCAAAAATATTATTTGAAATATTACTATTTAACAATGAGTTTCTTTCTGGGAAATTGATTTTTCCAAATTGTTTTTTTTTAGACAAAAAAAATATTTTTTACTCAGATTTTTCTCAAAACGTGTACATAGCTATAAAATGTCATTCTGAACACTTTTTCTCGATAACATTTTTCGATATTTTCTCGGATAAGTGTGTTTTAAGAAATATTTTTTAATTTTTTTGAATTTATCGCCAAACACGGAAAGACGAACGGCACTGTACAACGTCTTCTGGGGTTTCTTTTGTTGCAGAAGCGATTGCACGTATCGATATTTATCAAAATGTATTAATAAAAGTATTTTTCATATGATGCGTACTTTCTGCCTGTATATATATATATATATATATATATATATATATATATATATATATATATATATATATTTATATATATATATATATATATATATATATATATATATGTATATATATATATATATTTTATATATATTTATATATATATATTTTATATCCAAACTCAGAGACCTCGAAATGATCAATAGGAATGAGAGACTGTTACTTGTAATATATTGCCAATATGTTGTTGATATAGCCTACATGCATTCCGGGAAATCACTCGATTTTTCCCATAATATTTTGTAGGGCAAAATGATATACAATGAACTGAAGACGTTTACTGAAATTCCAGTTATACAAAAACCGATATAATACATCTCCTTAGAAAAGAGTAGTGTTCAATAAGTCAACCTTTGAAAAAACTTTTGCACCTTTTCTGTGAACTCATTTGTACCCAATTGAGTTCACATTTGGTACCCGACTGCGCGACGCAAAGGAGGGTATTGTGTTCATCATGTATGTATGTTTGTTTCTTTGTGGCGCTCTATAGACCAAATGCGTTGGCCGATTTTGATCATTCATAGGTCAATCGAATTGCCTTAGTCTTGTCACTGAAGACATGACAATAAATTCAATATGGCGACAGCCAAACGCCATATTATGAATGAGGACATGAAAGTAATAATAAAAAATCAATATGGCGGCAACCAGACGCCATATTGTGACAAAATTCAATATGGCGACAACCAGACGCCATATTGTGAAAAATCCTAACTAAAAAGTGTAAAATAAAAAAGTTAATTCAAAAATAAAAAAACGACTGCGTGAAAAGTTAACTTTTCAAAAGATGACCAGGTAAAATATTGTCAGAAAATGATGTTTTAGAGGTCAACTATTGAACTTTATTTTGTTAACAATCTCACGCAGTCGGAGGCAATAATATATCTTCATTTCAAATCAAAGAAGATGCCTCCAAGTGCGTGAGATTGTTTACAGTATTTAGTTCAATAGTTAACCTCTCAAAACATTATTTTCTGACAATATTTTCTGGTCATCTTGTTTCCATCATTTCTAAGTTCACTTTCAACGCAGTCGGGTTTTTTGACTTTTAAATTAACTTTTTTTATTTTGAATTGATCGGGATTACAATTACCGCAAACATGATTTCTCTATAACTGTTTCTTTCACATTTGTTTATGTCATCCTGAGTTATATTATGTTTGTCTTGGGTGACTGCTGAGGAAATTGGTTTTAGACGTCTTCAACTCGAATTACGACAACGTCCCAAAAATACAACCTTACTGTCTCAGCCAGTGCTAGTTCATTATTGGATTTTTCAAACATTACTTCTTCAGCCAATTGGCTTAGGCTCCGAATCCTAATACTGCTAATCTTAACAGTATTCCTTTCGAAAGTTTGAAATAATTAAAGCCCCTGTTCCTAGGTAAAAACTGTTTCAAATCATCCCAGTAATTTTGGTTCTAGCCGTTTTTTGTACCATTTTCATCACTTTGCATTCTAAATGTTGATTTGGTATTCCATTTGCTTGTGGCGCTCTAGAAAAACCCTTCCACATTGCAAAATTGCGTCCATCTGCTCTTCGCACCCTTAGTCCTTACTCACTTTCACTGTTCATGAAAAAAAAGGTAGGATTGAATGAGTGTACCTATCACGCATGAAAAAAATATGTGGGCCAATTTTGCAATGAAGGTCAACCAACACGTGTCCACAGTGTGAGCCAGGAATCAAGAATCCAAGAATAAATAGGAAACAGTTGAACATACTTCCTATAATTCTGACGAAAGCCGACTACGAACCAACGAACAAAACCCACACAAAAATAGAAAGAAGTGAAAGCCAGCATTTAGTATCCAAGTTCAACTTCGCCGAACCAAATACTAGGCCAGTAGATATAGACAATCAATTAACATTAATTCCAAAAGTTTTCAAACTTCAATGGTATGTTAGTGCATCAATGAAAACAAACTATAAAAATTTGCAGAAGTCTGCGATGAACGGAACATTGTTTTAATTGCAAAAAATGTTTTTATGCTTTATTATTGCACTGAAAATTTAAAAGTTTCAAACTAGGATACCATAGAATGGTGTTTACAACATGATTAAGTTTGCAACCTTGTTAAAGTTACGGAACCTTGTTTTTTGTATTTTTTTAAGTTTTTAATTTTAATTTGTTTAAAAAAATTACAAAAGTTCTAAATTGGTAAGTGAAGGAAAAAAAGTTTCAAATATCCACGTACATTTGCAACCATTTCTGAAAAACTCATCATTTATTTATCAAACTTTTTTATCGACGCTCCCATTTTCAATACACACAAGCCTTAAAATAATCACAAAAGTTTTTTATTGTGGTTGCAAATAAAGAGAATATTGGTCTTAGTGGATATGTAACTTTGCAACCTCATATGAAAAACGGAATCTATTGATCCACCAATATTTTTTTTTGCATTTTTACAACTTTTGAAATAATTGCAGAAGTTATGCAAATTGCAATTAGAATTACGACTAATATTTTCGATTTGCAACCGTCATTGTTCAACGAAACATTTTTTTTTTGTATAATTGATTTGCTTATTTTTAATAATTTGGCCATATATGCAAACATTGCGCAAATAGGTTTAAGATATATATTAGACCGACATATCTATAGTGGTCCAGTTGAATACTTGATTATCCATCGCGTATATCTGTTCCGAAGAATAATACGGTTACGTAGTTAACCATTAAAAAATTAAAAACTAATTATTGATCTCAGAAGCAATCACTGTTTTCGACTAGTCAGCGAAATGAATTTAATCTGATATTTTTAAATGCAACAATCGAAAGAATAGATGATTTTGATAAATTCTGCTAAAAGAATATTGGAAGACATTAATTTTTTATCGTATAAGAAAGGACATGCAATCATTCTTCATTTAAAATTTCCACTTGTCACAACATGTCTTTATAGCAATAGACGAGATTTTAAAATGAATAATCGATGCTTTATGGAACGAAGGAAATCAAAACGTTATCGATTGTATATCTCGCAAGTACATAATTCTCATCATCAAACAGAAACGTTGCTGAAGAATAAAAATTTATGAAATCGATATTACATCTTAAATTAAATTTTTACAGGTATGTATTTCTTGAATTGAATAAAATTATAATTTATCTTTCCACTCGACTTTCTTACTCCAATTGTGGAATCGCATGAAAAATTCTATTGAATCCGAATGGAGGACTGAAATGTAATCGACACGTAAGAATCATTTGCTTGATTTATTGAAATTTTGAATATAAAGAGGGAAAAACATGTTGGTAGGCAATTCTATTTCAGTTGTAGCTCCAGGACTATTAGATGAATGTGCATTGTTTTTGGTTAGTTGTTAAATAGTTGTCTGTCATAAAAATACAATTATCAGTCTCCTTATTATATATTCTGGTGATAAATCATGTTACTAAACTGCTGTGCATTCATTACTCTGTAAACAGAACAATGTGACGTAACACTAATCTACATCTGTACGAGTGTTTTTTAAATCTCAATATTTTCTACATTTTTTAATGAATCAAGAAAATTATGAAAATGTGTCGAGAGATTCTCGATCCTCCATTAAACGTACTCAAGAGTATTTTTTCATGCAAATTCCTACTTGTAATATGATGTTTTGAATTCATATCGAAAACGTTAGCTTTCAACATTGAATGATTTCACCTACCGTTGACGATGTTCTAGGTCGATAGTTAACTTGGTAACACAATTAATGTAATTTATTAGGTATATAAAAATCTTTATTATTCAGATAACACAAGTGTTGCAAAAATAAATATTTTTTTAATTCCTAATGTTCCGCATTGTAACATAATTTGAAAATTATTATACTGCCACTAATTGCTAAAATGAGTTGTCTGTCCGATTCCCAAAACCTTTTTTTTTGTGGTAGAGTACAAGTACGAAAATATTTCTCTTTTGATTTTACCCTCATTTCCGTGTTGCAGACAAAGTTGCAAATCAATCAAAACATTATACGTTAGGACATCTCCACATGCAACCATTATTTGAAACTTTTGTAATAATTCCGATACTTATATCATTAAAAAAATTAATCAATGAAAAAAATTATTTTCCGTTTGACGCAAGAGGTTGCAAATTAAAACTCTTGTCAAAAATATTATTTCAGTTATTTTTTCGAGTTTGCAGAACTTTTGGAATTTTCATCGAAAAATTAGGACTAACATCAATTTTTTTTTTCGATAAAATAGAATTTCCGTTTTGTATGAGTGGTTACAAATTTATCAAAGGATAAAAATTGCTATTTTTCAAAACTTCGAAAGTTTGCAGAACTTTTGCAAATTTTACCGCGCTAATAATGTGAAAATTCATTAAATCCTGATTTTCAACATCTTTCGTTCAGAAAAAAGGGTTGCAAAATCAGACTACATATTATATGAAAGTCCTCTTCACTCTACTGAAGTTTTGAAAGTTTTATAATTATTATTAAATTTTGGGAAAATCAGTTCTATCTCTACTGGCCTATACCTTCAACTCAAATGCGAATCATTTAATCCACAAGAGATATTAAACGATTCTCCATTTCCAATTGAAATACAATTTCTGAAACTTGCCTGTTTTGCAAGAGCATGAAGATCAACCGACAATCGCACATGTTTTCCATGAAACTTTCAAATATTTATATCATGAAATATTTGAACCTATGGATTCTACCTGCCATCTATGCCGTCTTTTATCAACGACATTTCAGTAGAATCTATTCGGCATAGCGAATTTGCAGAAAATGACCAAAGCTCTTTCGGTATTTCGCGCACAGATGGCGAGACACTACATCAGTTCAATCTCTAGGAATGTCGCCTCTCTTACAGAGTATAGACACACTGATGCTGCAGGACTCTTCCGGAGTCGTCCTACATACTTTCGTAAACCGCCAGAAACCACATAGATGGCACTTTTTTCTCAATGATTCGGGAGTATCGGAAATGTTGCCGGTATTGTCAACTCAAAATAGGCTCTCGATAACCAGGAGGGAAAATCGAAAGCATATCAGGGCTACAACATAAGAAAATGTTCTAGTATCATTGGTGATAAAATTATTTCAGACGAAACATTTCGAGAATTCCCACTGATTATGATTCCCCGCTGAATGTTTTATTCCAGAATTCCAGTTTAGGCTAGGGACGACTGATTCAGTATGAAAATTAGAATTCACTCACAAACATATTCAGAGCTGTGTCAAAGCACTGTGCTTAGTGTTTGTTAAAGCACTCAAAGTACTTTTGTGCTTCCCATAGAACACACGACATCCATTGGACGTCCATTTTAGGTCCATCTCAAGTACAAACGTCCATGGACATTGGATGTTCATTGTACGTGTGAACATGGCCGTCCATTGGATGTTAAAAATGTTCGTCCATTGTAAATTCATTCAATGTCCAAACATATTTATATAAATTTCAGTTTGATCCCTAAAAATCTTATTTTCATTTCAAATGAAACTGAAATTCGTAAGTATCTTCATTCAAAAATTTCAATCGTGATGGAATATTTTACTGGGCCAGTTTATGTAAATTTGTGGATATTCATTATACATTCAACAATTAACATGCATTATACGTCCCATTCAAATACAATCATTAATTTCTTTTATAATAAACGATATATGAACAAATACATTGTCACGTATTAATTGATTATCATTATGGGTACGTCACGCATCTTCCAAATTCAACAATACTTTAACCACTGTATTCTTTTCGGTACCGATCAACGTTATTTTTCCGGTTGCTATTTCTGTCTTGCCGCCTATGAAATATTTTTGAAATTCGCGGGCAATTCTTTGGGTCGTTGCGAGCGCCGCGAACGTTTAGTGCCTTCAGTGTTGTTGAGAAATATGAGGTTAATGCTTCCGCGTCTTTGCTCTCCATTTATGACTCCGTTTCGTTCGTTCATCGATGGTAATAAATAAGTATACATTTCATACCTGATCAATATGGGTTCTAGAAAACTTTCGAATAAATATTATAAGATAGTGCGACTGATGCATGGTGGTGAATCTAATTCAGATGAAAATGAGTATGCTGCAGGTTTCAACAGAAATGCAACCTATTTACAGATATCTTGGAAGCAAGAAATAAAACAAAAGTGGCTGAATACAGCAGTGATCTGAATGATGATGATCCTTAGTCTAGTAAATATAGAAAGAAGAAGGGTGTATTTTCTTCAGAAGAAAGTGAAGCCGATGAAGCAAATGAAAATTACCTCTACGTCCCCCATTCAAGCCTACAATGAAAAAAGGATTGAGTCCCTCTCATGTGTCTCCTGTCAATAGTGAAATAAATGAAGGTGTATTATTTTCCAAGTATTCCTGAGTAATGATCATACATAACAAACTCAAACTTGGCAAATCTTTCCTGTACGTACTCTTTGAAGCAAAATTTTATTCCTTTATGTTGATTATTCATTTTTCAGTCGAATTAGATGTCAAAAACAGGAGGAGTGAACACACCTGAGTTGATGAAAATGTGTCCATCCCGACTTATAAGCAGAGGTCTCGCATCTCAATATAGTTAACACGTCGAAAAGGGAACAATCATTCAAGGATTTGAAAATGGCCGACTTTCTGAACATTGGGTGGAATATAGTTATATGTTGATTATTATTGAATATATACATACAGGTGCTGCAGAACAGGCAGATAAAAAAACGAACAAAAAAGAAATAGTGGAGGTAAATATGAAACGGTTAAGGAAAGCAAATTAAAGGAAATGAATCGTTCTCAGAATATTTTTATTTATTTATACTTTTGATCAGTGTTGTTATTCTTGTTTTATTATACATTTTTTTAGAGAATCTACTTACATTTATGTTGTTATTTAATGAATTCCTTTGGTGGATGATGTGTAAACAGTTAGTTTTTGAAAGTGTCGTCAATTTTGATATGTGCAAGATATAAATGAATGAAACTAGAGAGTTCCAGTAGCTCAATTTTGGTTTTATCAATTTTTAGTTGGATTTCAAATTTGAAATATGTGAGAAGACAAATTTCATTTATGGAATTGTATAGGGAAAATTGTTCATAAGTTTGATAGGTTTAAGATAAACAACTTCTGTTACCATTTTTTTTGTTAATGTGTTAGGTTTTGGAATATAAATTATAATTTTGAATTAAAAACGTATATTACCAAAATTATTGATTTTACAAAAAATTACTTATCAAATGATATTTATCCTGATATACCATGCTCGTAAAAATTTCAATTAAGATCCAGAACACTATGGAATTTCTGGTTCTAACAATCAAATGTCAACTTTCTGATATGAAATGTAATTTATACAGGATGTTGAAATATCGGGCAATACTTTTGCTAACATATGGTATAGGTAAAAAAATAACACTTGGTACTTATTCCCTTTTCGAATATTGTATCACCAAGATTTTTGTGATAACTTCATCGAGAAGTCTTTGTGATTTTCTATTCAAGTAGAAATAATGTCTAAAAGGGGCACACTACAAGAACAATGCATGTATGTATGTGTTAGTTTTACCTTTACAATATGTTTCCAAAGTATTGTCCATTATTTACAAGGCACCTTGTATAATCTGTATCCTCTGGATTCATTTTGGATATTCAATGGATGTACATTGGACGACCACAGTGGTTGTTATTTGGATATGTTCTGGACATCCATTTTACCAAATATGGAAATACAATGGATGCCCAAAATACGCACAATGTACATCCATTGGACGTTATCTGGGCTTCAATTGTACGTCCAAAGTGGTGTCCTGGTCGTCCATTGAAAGTCCATTCAATGTACATTGGACTAATTCTGGACATCCAGTGGATGTCTGGAACTTCCATATTCAACGTCCATTATTCATCCATTGTACGTACATGTGCTGCGTGGGATTGTAAGCACTGTGCTCCCGAACACTTTTTTGAACCAGTGCTTAGTGCTTAGTGCTCCGGAGTACTTTTCGGGATTACAAACGAAACTGTTTGTGAGGATATGCATATGTTGAAGAAGACTGTGAAAGGAAGTGAAAAAGACATAAGAAATAAGAAGATTGAAATCAAAACCAAGAGAAATACTCTACGATCTGAAGGTATTGCAGAGAGTGAAAATGAAAATACACTGGAGACCATTATCCAATTAATCAATAATAAATTGGAACTGAAATGTGCCGAAAATGAAATAGGAGACATTTATAGAATTGGAAAGCCAACTGCTGAAAAAAGAAGTAGACCGAGAACCATTTGGAACCATTTTGAAAAACTATCAAGAGGTACAGGCATCTTTATAAACGGGGACCTAACGAAAAATCAATATGATCTGGTAAGAGCAGCGGGGGAAAACATGGTCAACATGCAGTATGGACATCCCTAGGAAAAATCCTTGTGAAGAAGAATGATGGGGTAAAGGTCATCAAATCAGTAGAAATTCAAGCGTCACCCTCTATACAGAAAAAAGAAAATTATTTATTTTTGGTTTGTAAGATTGTTTATTAGTTGGCAAAATTAGACCTGCATAGCACCTATTGATCGAAACGGTAGGGCTAGTAATGTAAATATGAATTTGCTTCATCACGTTGTTTTTTGCATATGATTATTTTTATGCTCGTGCCATTTTCCACATTTCACGAAGGTCTAGTTGATCACAATATTCTTCTAACAAAGTAAGCTAGGTATGGGGTGATTAATGACATTTTTAAGAGTTATTTGATGGAAAGGAAATTTATTGTACGTTGTCACGGAAACACTTAATTGTAGTATAGTACGAATTCTAGGGAATATCAAGGGTCGAACCTAGGACCACTGCTATTCATTTTATTCATAAATGATCTACAGGGATTAGTCGAATATTCCAATAGCTTACTCTTTGCGGATTATTTCAAAATGTATAGACAAATCCATAGGTACAGTAAGACACGTGTAGCGCTCCAGAAAGACATTGAGGATATGCAAATAGATCATAGAAAATAAATTCTTTTTCAGTATTGACAAATATCATATAGTCAGTTTTACAATGAATAAAAATCCAATATTTTATTATTCTATGAATGACAAAAAATTTGCCGCGAATATTCAGCAAATTGCAAACTCAGCTAATAGAATGTTAGGTTTTGTAATAAAAAACACTCGACACTTTAAGGAATTGAAATCAATTAAACTACTATACTTCACACTAGTAATACCAAAATTAGAGTATGGAACAGTTATATGGCTCTTGCAGCCGGAAATATACCTGAGTTGCTTGGAAAAATTACAAAACAAATTTCTGAGGTACCTTTATTATAAAAGGTGTCATGAATACCCTAATTTTTATAGAATAAGATCCACAATATTAAGAGTGGGATTGGATATCTTAGCTCTCAACGTTAGGAGGAAAATAAAACTGATGATTTTTCTGCACAGTATAATAAATATTGAAATAAATGAAAGCCTCCTTGAAATTATTGAGTTAAATGTAACAACTTTCAAATCTAGAGCCACTCTAATGTTCAGAATCCCTATCTACCCCACGTCCCCAACTTTTCGCGCCCCATTAAACACTATGATAAGGTTGGCCAATGAGGTCAACATGCACATACATCTAGATTTCTCTACACACACATTCAAGAAATCGATCATCCATAATTTCCTGGAAGTATCTATATAAGATCAGTATAATATCAGAATTATTTAACTTGTTACTACTTAAACGAAATACAGTATATACATATTATATATGTATTGTATATGTTTGTATAATACGTCCATGTAATAAGCCTGTTCGGATGAACCCAATAAATGAATAAATTTGCCCACAAATCTTATGTCAGTTTCGGAAATAACTGATAGAGCGCATGGAGTCCATTTTAGGAAAAAAAAAATCAGGAAGTTATTGCTATAGGAAATTGAATTTCTGAATGTGCGAATTTTTCAATTTCGAATTCGAATATACAAGAATGTTATTTGAAATTTAGACATTTGAGCGAGTCGAGCTTGAGAGAAATACGTAAAAATAAATTAGTGTTTGGAGTAGATTTTGGAAAAAATGAAAAATTATCACCCTGTGAAATACGTATCAGGGCAAAACAAACACAAAATTCATTTCGAACGAGTAATTTGGAAAGAACTGAAAAAGTATTGAGAATTGTTCACTCAGATGTGGTCCCATAAGAACAGAATCCATAGAAGAAGCCAAATATTTTGTTATAAATCTAGATGGTGCGCGGTTTATTTTCTGAGAAATAAAGCAGAAGTTTTTGGAGCTTTCCGTAAGTACAAGCTAAGAATTATACAGACGAGAAAATGTTTTTTTTTAAACTGACAATGGATCAGAATTTTGTAATAGCCGTTTTGATAATTACCTCAGAACGGATGGAATCCAAAGAAAACTTCATGTTCAGCATACACCACAAGAAAATGGTATTTATCAGGAGGAAACAGACCTGTATTTCAATACAATCGAAACTACCGCCTTCCTTCTGGGCAGTCCGTCAGTGGCGAAACTTTTTTTTACTCTGAAACAAAAAACGTCCCACTGCAACAGTACTCTGTCGAATTATAGTTAAATGAATAATTTCACAAACAATTTATAAAATTTAATAAAAACTTGCATGTCTTAGTGAACGAATAAACAAAAATAATATAGATATATTAATAAATATGGAAGAAATATTAATGAAATATTAATTGCTTTCCTACATGAATACTTCTTCACATATTTTTCATATAGATCGTTTACTGTGCGAATTTGATTAAAAAAATAATTTTGAATGTGTATTACATGAATAGAAATATGTTTCATGCATGTTTTTCAGATTACTGTAATTATAAGTATGAAAAATTCAATTGTTTATATCAATGTGATGGTTAAACTTGCAAAATTTGTCAATTGATTTTTTTTTTCGCCCACTCGGTTGTCATGTACCTCCATCGGAACTTCATAAACAATTTTTTATTTATGTTTTTCTACCCAAATATGTGCAAAGAAATTATGAATTGACTTCAATTATTTCCAAGTAGGTATATACCATACAAATAATTTTCAACAAAAAAGTTATACTAGTTGTTTATTAGTGTACAATGATAACAGACATTCCACTCACTTTACTCTTCGTACTGCCAGAAGTAATTTTTCCCTTTGGTCACGCTTGCAGCTCATGATAGAATAACCATAAAATTTCGTATTCGCGGGAGCATTTAAACGCGTGTTTGTGCACCCTACAACACAGCAGTGGTCACCCGACCACTTTTTTTTTCCTTCATGTCATTTACATTTGATTCCAGGTTATTTGCGGCCGACTCTTTTATTGCCATTCATTTATTGTTGGCGCACTTTCGACACTGTGCCTTTCTTGGATAGGAAGCTTTCACCCGTCGAATCATAATACAAATGCGGTTTCGACATTTGCGACCAAAAAATTTGAACTATCGCACTTTGTAGACAACATTTTTATCACAGCGTTAAATAGGGAAAGTGATACTGTCTGGATCAGTTTTTTTCGATTCCGCCACAGCGGCGCTGCACGTTGAACTTTTCCCCCGTGCTCCAAGTCCATACCTTAAGAGACATCTTTTCAAAAAAAAAATTATAATGCTCTACAATTTCTTAGATGAGTCGATTTTATCATACTGCATCACAATATGGAGTTGGGCCTTGAATACTTCACTCAATATTATCCAAACAACAGAAATTCCAAAAATTATTCTAAAAAATAACAAACCGTGTTCCACTGATATGCTATACCAAGAATGACAAATATTGAATATGAAATAATTATTTGAAAATAATTTAGAGAAGTTATGAGAAATACAATCACAAAAGTGCTTGAATAATAAGATATACTACAATAATGTATATCTCTGCAACTTTTCAACAGTTTTCTGTTTTTCGGTTGTGAGTTCTATAACTCTATGTCAAAGAAATGAGTGCGTGTAACCTTTTCGCGCGGTTGGAGTAAAACTTCTTTGACGTTGTAGTAAATACTACGATTGATCTAAAAATAAATTATTCATGTTGAAATTCAATAGTATATTTTTATAATATAATTTACAGTGAGCAACACAAAGTCATACTCTTATTTACATCGAGCATTACAAATCAATGTATTCAATTATTATTAAAATTTTAATACGAAATTGAAGGTTTATGATGATTAAAATGAAAAACATTAATTCTGCTCATATCTCATGATTTGAAAAAACAGTCTACGAACTTGCTATATAGTACCTCTTTCCACACTCGGTAGTAAATATAATATTTCATAGCAGCGAACTGAGCCGTCAACAAAACATCTTGTGTGAAAATTTCATTGTAGCAGCAATTAATAATAATGAATTGTTATTATTTTTCCTTGAAGAATCATAATACTAAGGCTACCTACAAACGTTATTATTAATATCATCAAGAATTTGTCGCAATAATAAAGTAATTAACTAACCTTAGTCATTAAGTCGGGTGCATTCTTTAAGAAAGTGTGTATCTCATCAAAAAAATTTTTTTTAGACTCTCGACATTCAAAAGCATCCGATTTTCGTTTAAAAAAAAAACGTTACTTGGGATAATTACTGATATCGATATTATTTTCAATCGATAAAGAGGTTCTCAACATCGAATACATTGACCATGGCGTCGATGACTTAAATTTTTCTGACAACCATCCATAATACGCAAGTAGCACAGTTTCCGAAAATGAATTTACGTGATAATCAACTCTCCAATCCATGAATTTTGCATATATTTCTTCATATCTCCTTTTAGATTTTACTGGTAATAAATCCAAAGAGGTTCCTTCAGCTTGATTTGCTATTTCTGGTGGTGTATTTGGAAAATCTAAATCACTTTCCGAATTAGAAATCATGATAACTTAAAAAACTAACAATGCTTTCAGTGCAAACTGACAAGCCTAAACAATTAACGAGGAACTTCAAACTAATGAAACCAGGCAGTAAGATATAAATTGTTTTTAAATCTCACGGTATTTTTACGATTCAATTTTTCTTTTTGATTGAACGAAAGTCAAAAAAATGCATTCTGATTATAGAAATGATTCCTGTCTTTGTTTATTTGAAGTCATCAAAACATTATATACGAGGGCGGGAAATGATTGAAAATTTAACTTTCGTCACTAGAAACGAAAGTAAACGTTATGATAATTTCTCTCACTTGCGACGGAAATCACGTTTTCGCTGAAGGAATTTTTACAAAATGACGTCTTTCCGTAAAGGGTTGTAGAAAAAAGTGTTTTTCTCTTGTTTAAGAAGGAAATCTAAGGAAAAAAAAAATCGACAATTTTTAATCGTTATAAAGAGAAATGAATAAGATTATATATGTTGTGGGTACTCTCTAATGTTTCGATCCCATTGCTACTCCATTATGCGGAGAAGAACGGAATAAATCGAACAGTATAAATTCCATCTCACAAAATGTGAATTACATATGACCAGCCAGCGCAATATTCGGAATCCTATTTATACGTTCCATCTCGATAATGGCAGCAAAAACATCCGAAGAACAACTTCTCAATATGAATTCCCAAGAATATTTTATGAAACTTTGAAATTGGCTCTGTTTCTGACCGGAATATTGTCTGAGTGGTCAACGGATTGATTTTCAGTCCGTCTGCATTCGACGTTCTTCTTTTTGTTTGTTTTCAGAATAGCTAGAGTAGCATCTCGGGAATGTTTCTTGAAAGTAGTCCAGTCACTCAGGATTTTCTTTGGAAAGTGGAAAACAAACATTTGATGAACACAGACATGAAGTGCTTCTGAATTACCAACTGCATTCTGGTAAATACAAATATGTCATGGTCAATGCATTCAAAGTCTGAACTGTGGAAATTCCTTTTATGATATCCAGATCGCGGAATTGCTCTTGAGAAGTATTTTTTCTGCTGGTGGATTTACATAGAGTTATTTCTGGAAATAGCATTCATACAAGACGCTCTCATATTTCTCAACATGGCTTTATAGGACCTTCTACTGTCTCACAATGACAGTACCAAGCAAATCTCTACATATGTATTAAACAAACATATTACTTGGTTTCGATAAATGATACATTTCTTGGAAGAATATGTGTATGTATCCCAAGGAGCATTGATGTGACGGAAACTGATACTGCAACTTCGACTCGATGGTTATCATGTAATCACCACTAAATCTACCACTATACAGTTAGAATAACTAAAAAATTTTATGTGTATGGTTGTAGTCACGAAATTCCCATCTATGTTAGCCACTCCACAGTTCTATAACTCATAAGTGTCATTTGAGGTGTCTGAAACATTATGGCCACTGGCCACTTTAGAGGTTTTCAAACTTAAAAGTGGAGAATAACCGTTGCGGTAACCATCCTGTACCACTTAAATATCACTTAGAAGTCACTTTCAAGAGAGTATGATAGTTTCGGTGACGTTTTGGTAACTTCCATAAAACCTTCAATGTGTCAGGCACTTGATTGTGATATGTGGGGATGGTTGCCACGTTCTTGCTATCTCCATAAGTGATAAACACAGTGCGCATTTAATAAAAGTCAGATTTCAAAAACCTTCAAAATTCGCATTTCCGCGCGATGTTACGAAAGCTAACCTAACTTTTCTCAAATTATTTTATTGTGGCTTACAAGAAGTTCGTTTTACCTATTACGTGGAACGTGCATGATATTCATTCAAAATAAAATGGGTTTTGCGATTTCAATAGACAATTTTTCTTGATTTTGTATAAGAAGGTTAATTTAAATAGATCGGATCTCTGACTTGTGCTCCTGCTTAATATTTATACTTTAATTGTTAATTCTGTTTGCATAAATGCCATCATTTTCATTACTTATTAATTGATAATTGTTACTTGATACTTGATAATTGTTGATTGGAGCTGCATAAATCCACTATTCTTGCAACATGTCCTTTCTTAACGATTAATGAACATGTACCCGCAATTTCGAGGTTAAAACTTTGAAGTGGCAGGTTATAATAGCCCGACGTGTTCGACCCTTTCAAGGGTATGAGACCTATTGTAATTTTTAGGTTATAACTCTGGAGTGGTGAGTCATGGGCCTGTGACGAGGGTGCCACTTTCCAGTGGTGAAAAAGTTATTAATTCAGTTTCAATGGGCACTTCATGATGGGAGGAGCTTTAGAGTGGTATTTTTATATTTTCTGCCACTTTAATATTGCATTCTCCAAAAGCCGCCATATTTACACGAATATGCTGGGTCGCCATTATTAGAGAAATGTTCGAAATATTCAATAAAGATTCATTTGTTATCAGCACTGCATCAAACGTAGTAATTTGTTATGTAGGTATTTGTTTCAACTAACCATGATTGATAAAAAAAAATTTTGAGGGATTCAAGTACATAATTTCAGAAGCGAGTTATTTCCAACATAATAATGTTTTCCTTAAATAAAGGGTATTCAGATGGCGCGTGCTCACAATCGAGGTACAACACCCATATTTCACATAAAACTTTCAATCGTTTTAATTTTATCCCGATCAGAAGTATCCAAATTCAATATACTTACGCGTTTGTATGTTTATATGTTATATATTTTTGAAGTTGATCGAGTGTTAGAAATGAATCAGGCAAAATGGGAACATTTATCACAAAAATATGTTGCTGAACAGATATATACATATCATTCACACAAACGCAGTCAGATGTTTAACGTGTCTAGTGTCGGCCACTACATAACCACGTTTTTGCCAGGTGACCACAACGTGGTTGGAATGTGGCTATCTGAGATCCAGGAACGTAGATCAAAACGTAGCAGCCACCGGAAAAGTGTTCCCCATTTTGGTAGCCGCCGCGTGATAGAACCGTGTATATTACGTAGCAGTGGTTGTGGCCAAACACTTCAAAGTTTTCCAGAATCGTGGCCGCTACGTTCCGTCCACTTAAAATGCTACTTGGGATACCTACATTAATTTTCCCCTACACAATGTTTTTGGAAATTTTTTTGAACAAATAGATATTCCCTAACAATAACGTCTGAATGTTTTTTGGGAAGGTATCAGAATTCTGTTTTCTATATTTTGGGTTTTCACTACCGTTTTTGTCATTAAATGCAATGTGATGGATCGTCAATACAAATTCATCTCAACATGATAATATTTACGAAAATTCAATATTGCTGTGCACATGACGATTCCAAATCGAAAATTGAGGTTTTGTATTTTGTGTAAAATTTTTGTGTATGTAAGCGAAGCTCTTTCGACCTACGGTCATCTTCAGTGCTTATCTAAAATGTATATGATATAATTTTGTTGTACAAATGTAGAAAAATTCAGTACCTCTCATGGGAATGAAAAATTATCTTGATTGAAGTCAAACTTGTGAGCATTTTCACATGTGTTGTATATTCCTGGTTCTAAGAATCACATTTATATTGTTCAAATTAATGAACATTTCCTAACTTTGGTCTATTTCAACATTATTTAAACTTTTGAAAATTGTTTGGCCATCGGCTCGACAGCCGTGGTAAGGCAGCGTGCTGTCAAGTGTCACGTTGTGTGCAATGTTGCCAGATTTACAATGTTATGATTATGGGTAATGACGTCATTCAAAATTTGGAATTATAATATGAATAATATATAGAAGCAGTGTGGCTTGTATGATTGAGAGAAATATCGAGAGGTACTAGATAGTTAAATTCAAGTTTTGTCGCGAATCAGGCGCAATAGGAGAATCATAAGAGGTTTGGAAAACATCAATTTTGACAAGTGCAATGTTTTCAGGTGCAAAGCTAGGGTTGGCGGAGAAGAATATATTAATTCAAATAATAATAATTAACTGGTGGAAGGACTTTCAAACTCCTTAAATTATGGTTCCATGACATATCGTTACGCGACAGTTCGTAACCCCACAAATGGTAGCGGACAATTCGTAACGCCGATAATTCGTAATGGCGACACTTCGTAACATCGACAGTTCGTAACTACAACTATTCGTAACAGTATAATTCGTAACGCCAACATTTAGTTTTTTTTAGCAAGTTTAGCATTACTTTTTTATGACAATAATATTTTTTTTATACTTCCTCAAAAAATATGGGCTTTGTTTAAGCCTTTTTTTTTTATGACAACTAAAGAAAATTTTTTTTTTATTCTGAATTATCACTTCAAAATGGTTAAACTAAGTCTGAATAATAATGAAAAAAATTAAAACCACTTCAATAATAATGTATTTATTATAATAATCAATACAATTTATATATCTAACATCGATAAAGTATAATCAGGCATACATTTCCAAAAGTATGTATATTCATTTAATGTAAAAATTGAAACATGTGCGCTATATTCTTAGAAATGTCAATCGCCGTTCAACATCATAATCTTGCACTCTTTTATTTCTTTATATTTCAAACGTTTCGGCATCTTTAGCCACTTTCATATTGCAAATAATGTGTGGATAGTATGATGTATGAAAAATATTTCAGGTACAACATTGAAAGTTTCATCGGCTAACCAATTCTGATGTGTCATTAACAAGTATAAAAACTTTTCCACGTTAATAAAAATAAAGAAAATAATTCAATCTTGGCGTTACGAATTATACCGTTACGAATAGTTGTAGTTACGAACTGTCAATGTTACGAAGGGTCGGCGTTATGAATTGTCCGTCACCATTTGTGGGGTTACGAACTGTCGCGTTATGATATGTCTTGTCACCTTAAATTATATAAATTTGGCTTGACAAAATCGACACTCTTCAATAAACTGGTGGAAAGACTTTCAAACTCCTTATTCCATATAAGGTTGACTTGAAAAGATTAAGATAGTGAGAGAAAAAATGTCTTTTCAATAAACCCTTGATGCATTCAAGGCATTACGATGTAAGCCATAAGTTAGAAGAAGAAAAGGAGTGTTTTGAAGAAGGTGGAAAGATTTTCAAACGCCTTAAGGTTGGCTTGAAATTCTAGAGAAGTTGAAGATGATGAGAGGTCGATGGTTCTCATGAAATCCTTAACCCTTACAAGGCATTTCGATGAGAGCCTGAAGTTAAAAGAAGAAAAAGGTGAAGTAGAGAGGTGGTGGATGGAAATACTCAGAGCCCTTATCCCACATAAGGAGTAATGAGGAATTCCACCCAGAAAAAAAAAAGGAGTAACAACCATGGATGTGGAAGTCCCCAGATCCATTCGAGGAGATAACCAATACCAGTTGCTCTCCTCGAGAAGGAAGGTGAAAGAAGAAACAAAAAAAGAAAAGGAAAAGGTGAAGGACAGACATCCTCAGTCGCCTCTTACGACTAACGGATGTGTTTGAGGTGCTACTCTTTGCCCGTTCACCTGACACACATACTTTTTCAAATAAACTATGGAAGCAATAACTAAAAAGCAAATAATTTAAATATACTCGACCAGCAATCAACAGGGACGAGCCTTTATCTCAAATTAATAACTCATAAACTCACCAGAAAATCAATGCCCACAACAGAACCACTCCAATCGAACGCCGAATTCGGAAAGAAAACCATAAATCTTTTCTGTCGATCACGATAGCTTCGCATTTTTTTTTCAACACCAAAGGTACCAATTTTTTTCATTCCATAGGTACTCATGCGAACGAAACAAAACAACCGATTCGTAAGGTTATTCCAGCTACGTTATTTGCCCGTAACTCAGCGCCGGTTTATTAGCCGATGGCGAAATAGTGTGAATTGATTTGACAATCTTATTGTTCATTATGAAAAATGTATGTGTAATATATTTCGATGGGTGACTACTTGACCACACACTGTCGAGTACTGGAATTAAAAATATTATATCTACATTACATTTTGTCAGTGCCAACAAAATGTATGAACAAGGAGTAATTATTCTTTCTATTCCTTTTTTTTTCTGATCTATACTCTGTCCTTTTTCCACTGGCAGCACGACTTCGTGGTCTCAGGTATAAAATAAACATAAACCATAGGCGTTACATTTCTTACCAAAATGTGAGACGGAAATTCAATGATACTTATTACGAACTTTTATACTGTAAACACGGATTTACTTAAGAGCAAGTGATGAGAATACGGTAAAATACCTACAAAATCAATATATAATAATCGAAAAAAATAAAAGCTCTTCTAAAGCCATGTGGAAGACAGTAAATAGCTTATGTGGAAAAACAAAACCAGAAACGAAAATCGAGGTTATTGAGGAATCGGATGGTACCAATATAACAAAAAAAGTAGACATCGCTATGAGTTCAATGAATATTAAAGCAACCTTAGAAAAACTTATGCGGAAAAAATTCCAAATGTTGTAAATTACGATAACATAGAAATTTTGGAAAACACCATGTATTTACATCCAACAAATGAAAGTGAAGTGATCTCAGTCATAAAGAATTTGAAACCAAAAAAATCACCTGGGTTTGATAATATCAAATCAGAAACATCAATAGAAATATCCCAGGAAATAGCTAAGCCGATAACTGTCCCAGTGAACAGATGTTTTGATACAGGGTGCTTCCCAAAAATATTGAAAAGTGGTATCATAAAACCACTTCATAAAAGCGGAAATAAGTCAAATAGATAATTACAGACCTATAACTCTTATATCGAATATATCTAAGATAATTGAGAACTAATTAAAAATGAGCCTGAAGTTGAAATTTCCTTAAAAAAAATTGTATTTCATCAGATCGTCAATATGGCTTTATAGAGGGTAGATCTACAGAGACCGCTATATACAGAATGAACTCTATCATTTATAAATCCATGAATAAAAAAATTCCGATAATCAGCATATTTCTAGACCTCTCTAAAGCCTTTGACACCGTGTGCTATAAAAATCTTCCTGAAAAACTCCACAAATACGGAATTAGGGGAAACACTTACGAATTTCTGAAAAGCTACTTATCTGCTAGGGAACAGAGAGTGGAGTTCGAAGGAACTTATAGTACAGCAAGAACAGTTACTTTTGGAGTACCCCAAGGAACTGTTCTTGGCCCACTCTTATTTATTATATATATGAACAGTAGGTATGCTTTCTCTCCATACTACCGGCGAAATTATCAGTTTTGCCGACGATACAACCATATTATATACAGCTCCAACTTGGCAGAAATTGAAAGAAAAAATAGAAATCGATTTTCCAAATATATCAAACTGGTTACAAATGAATAAATTGACACTAAATTACAAGAAAACGAACCACTTACCCTTTACGTCATATATAAATGGTCTGCCCAACTTAGGGCCTTTGAGTGTCGGATTAAACTCTCAAATTCCCGAATCGGAAAAAACAAAATATCTCGGTTTAACGGTTGATCGCCATATGAGGTGGGACTTACAGACCAAAGAAATTGTCAGAAAACTCAGGGGATTCTTATCGAAATTCAAACTCCTTAAAGATTTCCTAAACATAAAACATTTAAAAACACTATATTTCTCCCTAGTAGAGTCTATACTATCATATGGAATATTAGGTTGGGGCGGAGTTAATGACTGTTTTCTAAATAAACTACATGGTTTCCACAAATGGATATTGAAAATAATATACGGTAAAAAGGTGTCTTTTTCCACAAATCCTTCATTCAGCGAATCTTAAATGAAAGATGTGAGACAGATTTTTTGTCAAAAAATAATTATATTCGTAAAACTGAGAAAAATTGAACTCACCTACATAAACACCCCTACAATACTCGAAAAATTGATGAAATTTTCTTCCCACGTTGCCAAAAAACTATCGGCCTACGAAATACTAATTATTTAGCACCCAGAATCTATGCTTTATTACCGAACGACTAGAAAGATATAAAAAACTACCGAACGTTTAAAAAATAATTGAAAATATGGATTGCCAAAGATAGAACTATATTCACCGAAATTGTTAACTAGAGATAAACACATATAACTGAGCAATTCATGATGTAAATGAGTATATATATATATATATATGTATGTGTGCATATTAGTGTATTTGTGTATATCAATGTGTGTATCCATCATGTAGATTTCATAACTCTTCTTTATTAGTACTGAAAAATCAATTGCCCCAATTGTCACTGGAAAATTACCCCGATTGTGACTAGAAAATTACCCCGATTGTGACTTACCCTCTAATATATGTTTAATCTCAATGAGAAGAGCCCGCTTATGATGTAATATATTACCTGGATGCGGCAAACCCACAATTTTTACCATCTTTACCATTAAAAAAAATACAAATTTTACTTATTTTAATGTAATAATTTTACTAAGGAAATCACGTACACAAGTAGTTGATACTACTTATGTGACCCACCAGTTTATTCACAAGCACACTTGTATAAGTATATATTATGTATTATTGGAACGTAGTTCCTTATCGCGCGTTGCGAACGGGGGCTAGACGGAATAAATTAAGACCAAAAGTTGTAACGAGACTTTCGCTATCCGTGCGGCGTGCGCGTGTTTCTCTGTCTGTCTCTCTCTCATAGAAAGCAAGACAGTTATTTTCGTTTTGTCTTTCTATTTCACATTGAACACTGTGGTGTCGCGACGATCATTTTTGTTGAATATATACAGGTTTTTTGTACATAATAAATAATAAAAAATAATAACAATAATGAATCCTGACAGTGTTTCTGCAGAAGTTCCGGATATTGCTGATGGAGTTAGGTAAGTAGAGATTTTATACAGACAATAATAAATGCTTATGTATTTTTAGCAAGTACGCATTATAACCTCTCTTTACTATTGTGCTAACCAAGTCATACGCGTTATAATCTCTCCATTATTGTGGGTTTAGTAAGTGTACGCGTCATAACTTCAATAAATTTGAAAGCAAATTATATTTTAATATTACAATATCATTGCGTATGTATTTAGCAAGCCGTGCGTGTTCTATCCTATACGCTGTTGTGTTAACGAAGTCGAGAGATATATATATATATATATATATATATATATATATATATATACACACACACTCTGTTGTGTTTACAAAGTCCCTCGCATCTATGACGTGTACGAAAGAATAGACAGACAGAGTGCATATATATATATATATATATATATATATATAAAATATTATTATAACTTAAAAAAAAAATTTAATACAATTCCTTCACTAACTATTCGAAAGGAACTTCGTTCCATGCGGGTGTCCCTTGACACCTCTCAATTTTTTTTTAATTATGATGAATCGGACATTATTACAGAATGAGGGTTTTCAGTTAATACCTCATAATCAAAATTTGCTTACTTCTTAGGTGAAACCAATACAATTCGAAATTGTTCTTATGAAGGATAATGAATGCAAAGTGGATGAACCTGCCCCATCGAAGGATCATTTGTTGGTAATGAAAGCAAATAGGTAAAGGAATTCTGGGTTTCCTCCGTCGGCTAGTTTCTACAAAATACAATAGAATACTGTTTTGCTGTGGAGAGGAGACCGTGACGAGCTACTACTTATTCTTAATACGTTTGTGATCTTTGAGTAGTGTTCATGAGAACGGCATCAGGTGCAAACTTCACACCAGTTAAACCCAATACATTTGTTGCATACTCTGTAAGAGAAAAAATTATACTGCTTAATGTGCATGATACACTTTTTTATCAACAACCCACGAGGTCCGTTCGCCAGATAGTGTCTACATGTTCTAGTACGACGGGAGTACGTGAAAAAACAATTAACGGGTTTTTATACGAGAGGAAAAGTGCACGAAAACAAAATTCTGGAAGGAAGTCACAATCACTTTGATAGGACCGCCATCCGATGGAAAGTTCACTCTTTTCATATAAATAAAGACTTCTACGCGAGATGGGAAGAGCAGAATAAAAGTCCCTCCTTATAAATAAAGACGAAATCGAGCGTTGGAGAAGAAATTAAGGACGATCAGGAAGGAGCGATCTGAAGTAAGGACAATTTATTATCAGAACGAAACATGGCTTAACGAAGGACATACTATGCAGAAAACATGGGTCGACACTAACATAAAAACTTCCCGCCAAGCAGTCATGGAAGGATATTCCACTGGGTTAGCTGCACCGATCGGAAAAGGGTGTGGGTTAATAATCACCAATATTGGTAATGAGCATGTTTTTGTCGATGGTGGTTTGCAGCAATTCGTCTCGAAATTAACAAAAGATTACCACGAGGAGATGGATGCGGATGTGTTTGAGAGAGCTGTTGCCTGCAAATGCCGTTATTGTCCAGACTTAAGGAATCGTTGCCAACATCAAAATGGAAAAAAGTTATATTCAATTGGTTACAGCAGAAAGATCTCCCACGTGATAATAGCATGGTAAAAAAATGATTATTATCCAATGCGAGGCAACACAAAGCAAACTACAAACATTACGTAGTTGGCGAAATGGCTAAAGAAAAAAAGAAGGTTGTATTACGATTACCTCCATACCATTGTGAGCTCAATCCTATCAAGCTCATATGGGCTCAAGTGAAATGAGACGTTGCTAGGAACAACACTACTTTCAAATTGGATGATGTACGTCAGCTTCTTCTAGCATCGTTCTCCAAAGTGTCAACCGACAATTGGAAAAATGCTGTGAAGCATGTATTAACAAAAGAACAGAAGATATGGGATCTTGTTGATTTAATTGACCAAATTGTGGAGTCTCTAGTGATTTCAATAGGATCCGAAGAGTCATCTGATTCGGATACCGATGATGACCGTGGAATGGACATTTAGTTAAGTAACTACATACATTTATCACCATCATTATTTGCAACTAGAACATTTTGGGTGAGCTGCCGAAGTCGCTCACAGGACGCAGTTATAATGGTTTGACATTTTCAGACTGTGGAAGGTTACCCAAAACATGTCAAGGAATGTATTGTTTCTTGGAAAGTTTTATAAATAAATGAATAAATATTGAAACATGGTTTACCGAACGCACGTCACTGATCAGTACTTGTAATAATTCCATCGTTCTATTGTTATTAGAGATAAAACTGAGTGGACTAGAAAAGTAAACTCGAAAACACATGAAGTTCTATCAAAACGTGTTTGTTACCATGAAATTCATTCGAGCCGACGGTAAACAACTTTTCGCAGATTTTCATTTATAATGAGGGTCTATAGCTGCCAGTGAAAAAAGGACAGAGTATAACCTTACATATTTCTATTCAATAATGTGGAAAAACTAATTCGGATTAAAAAAAATTTACATCATATTTCACACAAAAAAATAGCCAAATAGCGATGCGCAAGCGATCCACTGGCACTTAGTGGGTTGAAGCCGCATTTGCTTCCGTTTAGTCGCCTTGCGGAACAAATGCATTTTCAACTTGTCCCAACACTTTTATAAAAAATTTAAACGCGAGTGAATTCGGAGAAAGATGTTACATTCAACTTAAAACGGCGTCTGTCAAGGAATTTCAATGTACCTTAGTAACCAGTGTCATCATGAATTACACAAGCCAGTTGATCAAAAATAGTAAGTAAATACAAAATTGAATTGAAAGTGACCCTGTTTTGATGTACAAAAAGTCAAAATTGAAGGAAACATTGTATACGCCTCTAGAGTTGAATTAATGTTTATTACCGAGAAGAAAGTTCAGACCGCGAGTCGTTAGGCGAGTGGTCTTATTTCTTCGAGTGTACACTTGGTGTACTCATTGAAACATTAATCCTGTACATACACGGAATACTCCCAGACGAAAAGCCATCATCATGATTGGTTGTATTTTCTTTGACTACTACAATTTAAATCATAATATTTCTGATTATAAATGTCTCTATGAACATTTCTTGTATATAGCAATAGTTCTAGTGAGACCCATATCGTTTTCATAACATTGACGAGAATTTCCTTAGATCACTCATAGTTGAAGCCATAAATCTATTACTGATTTATTGTTCGACATCTTTTGTATTTTTCTGAAACCACCAACATAAAAGTAATGAACCAATCTTCACGATCTGTAGTTAATTAATTAGTGAACCGCCTGTTTTTTATGTGGTCAATTAAGCCTTAAATCCTTGTACGGTTCCTGGGAATAGCGCCGTTTTTCTATTGCGGAATGTTATCTGGCGACCGATTCTCCATATGGAAAACTCACTTTTCTACTACTGAAAAAGGATGAGAATATTGGTGGAATTCATAGATGTGTTTTGTTCCTAGAAATTGCTCGATCGCGATGTTGATCTGGAATGAGGAGGCATTTTCTCTGTTATAGAATGTTTTCATTTTCATTACGATCGTTTACTCCTGGATGATTGTCATATATTTCATACTGATCAAGGTAATGGAACGAAAAAAAAAGGGAGTCTGAATACTGGAAGAGAGTCCAATATTCAGCTGCATTGTACTGGAACATTTCACAATATTACAATATTTTAATTAGTTCAACATCCGTAACCAACACATGAATAAAACATACAAATGACTTGGAATTTGAAAAGTGAATTGGTTATGTGGCAATTTGGATTTCATCAATATTTGTTTTGTATAATCTTGATATTGTCATAAATATATCTGAAAAATTAATAATTGATTCAGTTGTCAAATTTTAATTTTTTAATAAAAAATCAAAAGTGGAAAACGTCTTATTCCACGAAACAGCTGACTACAAATACCTATACCATAGGTGTATGTTGGTCGGATATCGTATAGGTATTTGTAGTCAGCTATTCTGAGAAATAAGACATTTCAGAAGAAATAGTAGCTGTAGTGTTTTCTTCGAATTTCCTTTGATTGATGACAGTTTTCAGTTTATATAGTCCTTTGTATGGAATCAAGTCAACATATTCTAGAGGATAAACTATAGTCAAAGTCTTGTTTTACAACAACCCCAAACAGCATTATAGTGACGGAAACTGATACTGCAACTTCGACTCGGTGGTTGTCACGTAATCCCCACTAAATCTACCACTATACAGTAAGAATAACTGAAATTGTATATTTGTATGGTTGAAGTCACGTAATTCCCATCTATGGTAGCCACTCCTCAGTTCTATAACTTATTAGTGTCATTTGAGGGGTCTGAAACATTATGGCCACTGAGCAAATCACTGTGAAGGTTTTTGAACTTAAAAGTGGAGAATAACCGTTGCGGTAACCATCCTGTACTACTCGAATATCACTTAGAAGTCACAGTCACTTTCAAAAGAGTATGATAGTTTGGGTGACGTTTTGCTAACTTCCATGAAAACTTCAATGTGGCTGGCAGGTGATTGTGATATGTGGTGATGGTTGCCACGTTCTTGCTATCTCCATAATTGATAGCATTCAATAAAAGTCACTAAAAATTACAATAACCTTAAAAATTCACCATTCCGCGCGATGACGAAAGCTAATCTGAGTTTTATCAAATTCTTTCATTGTGGCATACAGAAAGTAGTTCAACCTGTTACGTGAAACATGAATAATATTTATTCAATATGAAATGGGTTATGCGTTTTCAATAGACAATTTTCCTCGATTTTGAAGTGACCGTGGATTGGTCCATGCGATGACAAAAACTAACCTAACTTTTCTCAAATTATTTTATTTTGGCTAACAAAAAGTTCGTTTTACCTGTTACGTGAAGGATATTCATTCAAAATAAAATGGGTTATGCGTTTCAAATGGACAATTTCTCTTGATTCTGTATAAAAAGTTTAATTTGAATAGATCGGATCTCTGACTTGTGTTCCTGCTTAATATTTATACCTCAATTGTTGGTTTTGTTTGCGTAAATGCCATCATTTTCATTACTTGTTGATTGATTATTGTTACTTGATAGTTGATAATTGTTGATTGGAGCTGCATAAATCCCCTATACTTGCTAAATGTCCTTTTTTAACAGTTAATGAACATGTACCTGCAATTTCGAGGTTATAACTTCGAAGTGGCTAGTTATAATAGCCCGACGTGTTTGCTCCTTTCAAGGGTATAACACCTATTGTAATTTTTAGGTAATAACTTTGAAGTGGTGAGTCAAGGGCCTGCGACGTGGGTGCCACTTTCCAGTGGTGGAAGAGTTAATAATATAGTTCCACTGTGCACTTCATAATGACAGGAGCTTTAGAGTGGTATATTTACACTTTTTGACACTTTAAAGTTATATTCTTCAAAAGTCGCCATATTTACAGGAATATGCTGGATCGCCATTATTAGAGAAATGATCCAAATATTCAATAAAGATTCATTTGTCGCCGGCACTGCATCAAATGTAGTAATTCATTACATAAGTATTTGTTTCAACTAACCAAGATTGATAAAACAATGTTTGAGTGATTTAAGTACATAGTTTCAGAGCGAGTTATTTCCAAAATGATAACGTTTTCAAGAGTATTCAGATGGCTTGTGCTCACAATCGAGCTACAACACTCATATTTCACATAAAAGTTTCAATTGTTTTAATTTTATCCCGATCAGAAGTATCCAAATTCAATATACTTACTCACGCATTTGTATGTTTATATAATATATATTTTTATAGTTGATCGAGTATTAGAAATGAATCAGGCAAAATGGAAGAATGAGGAACATTCATCATAAAAATATGTTGCTGAGCAGAGATCGAGTTACATATTATTAACACAAACGCAGTCAGTTTTTTAACGTGTTTAGTGTCGGCCACTACATATCCACGTTTTTGCCAGGTGACCACAACGTGGTTGGAATGTGGCCATCTGAGATCCAGGAATGTAGATCGGAACGTAGCAGCCACCAAAAAAGTGTTCCCTATTTTGGTAGCCGCCGCGTGATATAACCGTGTATATTACATGGCAGTGGTTGTGGTCAAACACCTCAAAGTTTTACAGAATTGTGGCCGCTACGTTCCGTTCACTAAAAATACTGCTTGAGACGTATCGAATTATATTCGTCGGTTCAAGATCTATTTTGGCCTTTTTTAATATTTCTGATGAATTTTATATGCCCATGACATTACAACTAGCTCCTGTATCTAGTTGAAAATGCACATATTTTTTCGAATTATTTTTTAACCAAACTACTGAACTTCACTTCTTCCTGCAATTTGCAAAACAAATTCAACTTTTTTACTATTATTTGTTTCTTCTTCCCTTGAATATTCATTTTTTCTTTCTCTTCCAAACACACTTTTCAAAAGTGTCCAATATTGCCACGTCCTTTACATTTCCGCCTCTTGCTAGACATTCTTTACTTTTTTTCTTCATCCACTTGTTTCAGCTGTGAATATGCTACTTCAGATGATTTGCATATTTCAATTGCTTCCTCCAAAGCAATTTTTTTTTTCAACCACATTTTTGTTTTATATTAGTATTCTCATGGGAAAAAATTAATTGGTAAAACTGCAGCAGAGTGAAGTGTCACCGATTTTGACAAAATTTACACAAATGCTTCAGAATACGATAATGAAAGTAGATCCATAGAAATTTTTCCTCGGAAATAGTTATTTTCGGATTTATGGCCTGTGAATGATTCGAAAAGGTCTATTTTCAATTACAATTTCCACTTACTTGGCTCAATTTCTTTATTTTTTCAGCAACACACCGTACTCGAAACCTTCTTCAATGCAATTAATAACATTTTTTTTCGGGTTTAGGATAATAATTAGTTTGCTTTCAGAAAATTGAAAATCGTTTGACATTCCACGTTATACATTTCATATGTCAAAGAGAGAACTATAATCTTTGCATCTGTGTTCTACATTGTTGCCAATTATTCAATTCTTGATAAATCTTCATATACCCGGTAAGAGCACTCCTGCTTTCCGAAAATGAACACGAATTCGGAAGCGGTGCTCTCGTACCCTTTCTGAATTGGAGATCTTTTGTTATCCAGAACACGTCTTTTCCAAGCACCGTTTTCTCGTGCAAAAATCCCTCACAATGCCTCCTTCTTTTCACAATGTGAAAGCATCCTCGATTTTGGTGGTACGCGAAATGTCCCTAAATCCATTTTTGGCATTACTTATAATACATTTGCAGAAATGTCTGCTCCCATTGAAACCTAATTCAGTGTAATTGCATCTCGCGACTGACTGTCACAATTATGCCAAAATAATTATTCGTTAGAAAACGAGAAGAATCATCGCTATCGAAGTGCCCGCGAGCAAAGCGTGTTTTGAAAAAGTTGATTGGCTGGCCATCAACTTGGATAGCAAGGTTAGCCAAGTTAGATTAGGTTGTGTTTTACGTAAGACTCTGACTGGATTTCAAGAGCGAACCAAGACACGCCTTTGTTGAAATATCTGCTCCTATTGAAACCTTATTAAGTTTACTTGCATCTCGCGACTGGCCGTTACTATGGTGCCCAAATAATAATTCGTAGAAAACGAGACAAGTCACTGCTACCGAAGTGCCCGCGAGCAAAGCAAAGCGTGTTTTTGAAAAGTTGATTGGCTCGCCATCAACTTGGATAGCAAGGTTAGCCAAGTTAGGTTAGGTTGTAAGACATTGAAAGGATTCGGATATATCATATGTGAAATTGTGTCGAACATGAGTGATTTGTTGTTCGTAGTTGATGCTGGAAAAGAAGGAGGCATTCTGACTGATATTTGCACGAGAAAACGGAGCTTGAAAAATACGTGTTCTGGATTTAAAAAAAATCTAACTCGGCAAGGGAAGAGAGCGCTGTCTGTCAAATTTGTGTTCAGGGGGCAAAAACACGTAAGAAAAGTCTGGCAGCTATTTTCGAAGCAAAGGAGTGCTTTTACCGAATATTTACCCAAAATATTTCCGCGCAAACGGTTATTTTGGGAATTATGGCATCAGAAAGGTTACAAAAGTAAATATTCAACTTCTACTTATTTGAGACGGCTTCATCTCCTAATTTTTTCAGCAACACACTGAATGAAACCTTTAGTTCACATAATTTTAATCATTACAATTAATTATTTAATTGGATGAATGTTAACTCTTCATGACTATCGGACATTTTTTACATTTGGCAACATTGCATTTTCAATATTACTCATGAATGACAATTGACATTATTGACAATCTTCTCAGATCTTATTTTCCGTTTATTGAAATGAAAGGACTTCCAAATTTTCAAATTGTAAAATCCAAACTTTCTGCGGAACATTTAAAACATATCTTCTAGTATCGCTTTTATGGAGTCTGGTTCTTACTGTTGAGAGTGCATAATTGTGGAATAATCATTTTTAATCACAACAGTTGATTGAAACATACATGCCATAATAGTGGGCATTTTTTAACAAAAACATATTTTCGGCTTTTTCCGCGGAAAAATTGCAGTTGCTCAACGAAGCTTAGCGTGTTCTGAAGCATCTGTGGAATTTTCGTCAAAATCGGTGACATTTCACTTTGCTGCAGGTTTTCCCGAATCTTACGTTTGATTCAGGTATCAAATGATTTCGCAGTTTTCTCAGTAAATTTTGTATAATATTCCACATTACTCTTCTCCAATACATGATAGCAACATATCGATCTTAACCTTTTCATCGCAATTGATCATATTTGTTATAATCAAGTGATTTGTCCACATTTTCTCGAAATATTCCAAGTTTGATTTCACATCACCTCTTAATTGAATTTGTGTTGGAAATAGTACATTTGTTTTCCTTCAATAGATATTCTTTCGTTGGGTGCATTATTTTCTTCTGTTACTTTTTTTAGTGCTGCTTGTTCCTTCTCCATGTTGTCTCCTCCCAGTTGTTTAAACTGTTTCAACATATCGTTGAATTCTTTCTGCATCCTGTTTTAGTTTTGATTTACACTTGACGCCATGTTTTATGATACTTCTAGAATGATATTTCATTGAACGAGTCGATGACTTTTATTCAAGCATTGACAGTTCAATCCACACCCCATATATAGAGTGTTACAAATTCAAATATAATATATATTTGGATCTTCTCGTTTATATATCTGAGTTGGCACATATGTGTCCTTACTCTTACAACTCAAATTTTTTTCAACATTCATAGTTGATTTCATTTGACAGTGACATGATGTTGAATTGTAGTAGAGCCCGGAAAAAAACCGGTGAAAACCCCGCACTTTCACATTTTCTCAAACGTGAAACTATAAGTAGACCCATCATTCCGAAGAATGACTAGGACGTTTGGAACGAGTCGGGTCGTCCATAGCGTAATCTACTGCGGCCCTCAAAAGTGGGTTTTCGTGAGCTTCCGCCCATTTGAATACTCTCTGAGTGTGCGTTCTGATCTCACTTTGGACGGGTTTGAATACCATTTCGTAGATCATCGGTTGGTTCTTCAAAGACAACTTACTGCTTCTGCATTCTAAAGAGTAGAATTTTGAAATTTTTACCAATATTTTAGTTTTAACATTCTCAATTTGAGGAGTCCAAGTGAACCGGCGATCCAAAATGATATCTAGGTACTTGACCCGTGTGGACCAGTTGATCTCTCTGTCTGCAACTCTAATGCTGATGGAGGTTGGTCGAATCGCCTGAGTCTTGTCCGGATCCACCTTCACTTTCCACTTCAGATACCACCGCTGAAGACTGTCTATTGCATTTTGCAATAAAACAAAACTCGCACGGTGGATAAGTGTCGAGGAAAGTAAAGCAGGGTCATCGACATCTTCACGTGATCTGTCTTCGAGATGTGGGTGGTATATAGACTATAAAGCATAGGTGACAATATTGCTCCTCGAGGAACCCCAGCCTCAATTACCCTACTGTCAGTGAACACATTTTCAACTTTTACTTGAAAAGTCCTTCCAGATAGAACTGATTACAACCATTTCATTAATCCAAAGTGGATTTGGAGATCACAAAGCTTTTGCAAGAGTCTTTCATGCCAGACTCTATCAAAAGCTTTGGATATATCGAGTAATAAAATGTGGGCGCATGCGCCAGAATTTGGGACATAAATCGAGTCTTCGACAAGTTTCAACGCTTGTAATTCTGTAGGGTGTTCTCTACGAAAACCGAAGTGCTCATCTGGAAGGACATTTGTATCCTCCACTTCTTCCGATTCAAATATAATATAACTGACATACATCATCAACAATAATTAATATATAATATAATTGAGTGGTTTTTACGCGGCGAACGATTTTCATTCAAATTGTTACTACTATACCTTACTAGCTGGTACCCGCCACTTTGCCCGCGTATAATTTATTCCTATGTTGTGTTGTGCTATCTAGGTTATACCCATGACTTTATCTGCTTTCCGTTATCCCGTTTCCCTTATCCCTTTATCCCGATTCCCGTTATCCCGTTTGTCCGTTATCCCGTTGTTCTGTTATCCTGTTATCCCGTTATCCCATTACCCCATTATTCCGTTATGCGAGTTATAGCAGAATGGATAGCGCGAATATATTATACGTGTTCAAATATATGTATATACTAATTTCCATGGCGATCGGTTGAACGGTATAGAAGTTGATGAGCTGCAGTGCCATCTAGTGCCGATTTAAAGTAAAATGGATAGCATGAAAAAACACTTGTGCCAACTTTCATGGTGATCGGTCAAAGGGTGTCGGAGTTAACCCATTTCATACAGTGCGTTCATAAAGTGTGTAAACGCTCCATTATCTTACGAGTTGATCATTTTTGGAGGTAAAGCTCGGACAGGTCGATTTTGTATTTTCGTTTTCCACTTGATTTTTATATTTTTTCCCCACAAGATATGACGTCATCGTTTTGTACACAATAATTCATCAGACGTCTTGGTTATTGTCAACTAACCCAAAGAGCTCGCTAAGTTCGAGCATTTGTTGTAAATATGTTATTTGTTTATTTTTACTGCTTATGATATATTCATTGCAAAATACATAATTAAATGAATGTTAAGAAATATGAACACTGGTTTCCTTCATACTCAGTGTACTGTAACTTGACGTGTTACATATGATGTATGTGGTATGGTTGAACTCAAAAAAATATAAGCTTTAAATTTCTGTTATAAAAATATACCCATTCAATTCAAAAAAAAATCGACGACGTCATATCTTGTCATATTTTTTTTGAAGGTGGAAAACTAAAATACAAAATCGACCTGTACGAGCTTCACCTCCGAAAATGATTAACTCGTAAGATAATGGGAGCGTTTCTACAGTTTATGAACGCACTATATAGCAACATCCATTTACGGGGAATTATATATATTTAACTTTCTTTTCTCTTTGGATATCCGACATTATCATGCACGAATTTCAACAATCCCTTTATTTTGAGTTGAGAATGAACAATTGTCGAATAGGTAGCGAACACCATCGAATGGAAAAAGATCATTTACTCCCTGGAGACTCCAATTCCCATCACACAGTCGAGACTATGAATGTTTTCACTTCTAAACCCTCTGAAATAGCTATGATTTTGGTGATTTTTTCCATGTTCGTTATATTATCATAATAAGCTCTGCACTCAAGTTTTTATTTTGTTCAAACAATGGAAACAAATATTTTTTTGGAGAATCCCAAGTAGAACTCAGATGTGAGAGAATTGTCAAAAAAGAGAACTACTGATTACCATCCATTAAAAAGTGTGAGGAAATGAGTGAAACACAATGCAGGAGGTAATTATATGTGATTTCATCTCAGTTTATGGTAAAAATAATTGAACTTTTCTCGAATGAAATGTTTTTGTATTCTTTAATAATCACCATTCAACCTTCATACTGATCTTTCCATTCCTAATTTGTAAATGTCCCAATTATCGACACAATAGCGTGTTAGTGAGAATGACGAATACTTTTCGAACCCGAAGGGAATTTTTATGTGGTTGCAATATTCATTTTCTGAATCTTTGTAGCTTCAACTCAAACTGATCATGAAATAATGAAATGATTTGAATGAAATAAATGAAAACACAAAGCAGATATCTCAATATTCGACACCTGAAAAATATGAATAACCAATCGTCGACATGTATGAGGACCAATTTTCGACACTGAGAGAAATCGAAAACGGCCATCAATCCTATGTTTATATTTATATCTATTGTGAATGAAACATTATAAAAAAGTTATACATATTCATATCTATAATGAATAGAACAGTATACAAATATTCACAAGAAATCACAAAAAAACTAAAATATAAATTCTTGAATAAACTTGAAAAAATCTTTGGTACCGATTCAATTTCTAGGAATCATTTTTTCCATTTCAGGTACCTACTGGACCAGCCTTCTGGACATTTTCGAAATGTGGTAGTCACTGAAAACTAAATACAACCAATTACCATGACACTGATGTTCCGATAATCGACATTCGTGAAAGAATGGAAAATGATATCATCAAACTGAATATCAACTGTCGATAGATGTTGATGGAAATTTTCAATATTTTTTGAGCTGATTATCATAACTGAACTGAAATAATAATAACTAGTTTTCCGTGAAATTGGTAATTGAAACTTATGTATTTAGTACTACTCACCGACAAAAGTTTACATTATTTATCGATATTGAATTGTACGTAGGTAGTATCGACAACAACATTAGTGTACTCCTATTTGATAACTTGACGAAAAACAGTGTGTCGATAATTGGTACACAAAAAATTGTGGGTCTATTGAACATAACAACAAAACAATTGTTTGGAGTAACATTAAATATGAGTTCTTGATGGCATGTCAAAAATCATTTTGCGTGCCCCTTTTATCGACACTAATATCGATATCTAGAACACAACATGTTTCAGATGTACCTATTATCGACAACCTAATTTGTCATAAAATATGAAATGGATAATAAATTTTCCATAGAACTGAAGACAATCAACCATATAGTGTTCAACATATTATATTTTACTCAAATTTTATGGGTTCAAGCAAACAAAGGTAAAGGGATGGCACTTACCAGATCCGCAAGGAAAACAGTGGATGTTTACGCGAAATTGGTGGTGAATTCAAATATGTTCAAGAAACTATAAACTAAAAATTAGTCGAGTTGAAATTTTCATGAGAGTCCTCTTCATCTTGTTAAATAGAATATAATTCGAAATTGTCCATATTTTCGAAACTGTCGATAATTCGGACATTAACCCTTATTGAGTAATTATCAGTAGTAATATGAATTGGAGTCATATTTGAATTCTCTTGCCGTCCTGTAAGGTGCTGCCACCGATGTGACAATCAAAGGACCATGTCATATCGGAGGGTCATCACATTACATCAATTAATTTTTAGATCACACAAGAAATGGTAAGTGTTCGTGGTGATATCATCTAAGATGGATTTGTAAAAAATCACAAGTACCCGAATCTTGTTGAGTTAATTGCAGACTGCTTTCATTATTCCCATCATCAAAGGATTACAATCGAATATTACCGAACACAAAAAAGCTGGCGGGCCAGTCGGATAGCTGAATCCGGAATGGAAAAATTTTCATAGGAAACAGAAGCAGCATTTCAATTTTTTTATAAACCTTGATCTTTTCAATCAAGAGGAAGCATTCAAATCCTAAATGATTCCTAGTATTTGTTTGTGATCTGACTCAAATCAAAGGGAAGAAGTATAACCAGCACACAAGGTTATAGACAGTACTTACTTGGGTTTCACTCTTAATATCACCTAGAAAAATAATAAGTAATATGTATCTATACAGGGCTTTTCACGATGAGCGGTAATTAGACGTTTCTGGCAAACCAGACATCGGATCAACCTGAAAATTATACAGTATGCATAAATTAATATGATCTACATGCCTAAAGTATTTTAGACGAGCGGGTTCCTTAAATTTTTCACTTTGTCAACAACTCAATGTACTATTTCCCCATACCTATCTGTTGCCGTTTAGAAGATATAAATTATTTTCGATTTTTTTTACCAGACATGTACTTTTATAAACGCTGATAATCTTGAACTCTCTGGCACTAAGATGAATAAATTCTAAATGGAGTGGAGTGATACCATGAGGATCTTCACTTCGAGTCATATTTTTATTTGCCTCATACAGGGTCTTTAAAAAATGCAGATACTTTGTTCACATGACAAAACGGTTGGAAGTCAATTTTTTCAAATGGAACACCCTGTATATTCCCACATTTTTGAGCTCCACATCCAATTCTAAATTGATTTTGTTCAGATAATCCTATTTACAATCGAATTACAATTACAATCGAATATTAACGAACACAAAAAAGCTGGCGGGTCAGTCGGATAGCTGAATTTCGGCATGGAAAAATTTTCATAGGAAACAGAAGCAGCATTTCAATTTTTTTATAAACCTTGATCTTTTCAATCAAGAGGAAGCATTCAAATCCTAAATGATTCCTAGTATTTGTTTGTGATCTGACTCAAATCAAAGGGAAGAAGTATAACCAGCACACAAGGGTATAGACAGTACTTACTTGGGTTTCACTTTTAATATCACCTAGAAAATAATAACTAATATGTATCTATACAGGGCTTTTCACGATGAGCGTTAATTAGACGTTTCTGGCAAACCAGACATCGGATCAACCTGAAAATTCTACAGTATGCATAAATTAATATGATCTACATGCCTAAAGTATTTTAGACGATGCGGCGTTGCCGCTTCTAGTATAAAGTAGCGGCTACTTTGATTTTTCAAATGGAACACCTGTATATAATATCATATTATGAGTTCTCATCACTTTGTCAACAACTCAATGTACTATTTCCCTATACCTATCTGTTGCCGTTTAGAAGATATAAATTATTTTCGATTTTTTTTACCAGACATGTACTTTTATAAACGCTGATAATCTTGAACTCTCTGGTACTAAGATGATTAAATTCGGAATGGAGTGGAGTGATACCATGAGGATCTTCACTTCGAGTCATATTTTTATTTGCCCCATACAGGGTCTTTAAAAAATGCAGATACTTTGTTCACATGAAAAAATGATTGGAAGTCAATTTTTTCAAATGGAACACCCTGTATATTCCCACATTTTTGAGCTCCACATCCAATTCTAAATTGATTTTGTTCAGATAATCCTATTTCGATTTCGAACTGTTTTCGAGATGAACTGTTTCAAACAGAAAATGACGTGGTTTCCTTTATTATATATATATATATATATATATATATAATAATATTACTCTCTTTATATATATATATATATATATATATATATATATATATATATATTTCAAGCGTGTATAGGTCATATTACTTTATGCATACTGTGATATTTTCAGGTTGATTCGTTGTCTGGTTTGCCAGAAACGTCTAATTAACGCTCATCGTGAAAAGCCCTGTATAGTTTAACTTTGAATTCGAGAAGTGTTGAAATACAATGATGTTTGTCGGCGGATAAACTCAAATAGTATCTGATCAATACGGGCAAATGAACCTCAATCAAAAGGAGCATGGGGCAACTGTATATCTGAACAATTGCTACATATTTTTTCGATTTAATATATGATTTCGATTAACATGGGTCTTGTATTTTTTTTCATTTGTTTTCTACAATTAAATGATTACTGTGTTCTCAGATATTTTTTCTCTATAATACACTACAATTATTTGCATGCTCGAATTTATCAATTGATAGACAGAACTGTTTGGCGCCCAGAGGTATGGTTGATATATTCATTCAACCCATAAATTATCAGCTCCCAGAAGAAACTGAGGGTCCGTTCGCAATGTCTTCATTGAGAATTGGTTAGAAAGAAACATTTCTAATGACATTAATATGGAAAATAACCATACACATATAAAGAAATCAAGGAACATGTTTATTCCACCAACATATTCGAAAAATTCCAGGAAAAAATCCTTGTTTTAGAATGTATTTTTATTTAGAGGCCACAAGAACCAGAAATAAAAAATAATCGTTCATTAACACAAAAATAAAAAAATCATGAAAAATATCAAAACTGGAAAGTAATATAGGATTTCGTATTGTCAGCAGCAATTATTAGCTATTACAAGAAACTAAACTCAATTTTGACTGTACGCGGACAACGTAAATTGAGTCCCATTTCCACATTCCTACGTAAATTCAGTCCCACTGATGAGATCATTCTATGTAAATTGAGTCCCGGGTTACAATATGAACTACGTTAATTAAATCACAGGATATTCTCAGAAATATGTTGAGATTAGCGCGATTACAATATTTGCATTCTATATCGACAAAATTTACATTTATTCCTGCATTTTGTTAAGTTTATTGCGGCCAAGTGTTTAGAATATATATTCAATAAAACATACCTGAATGCTTGAAAAACTGTATTTCAAGATAATAATATGCATACTATTTACATAATAATATACTTCAAAGCTTATTGGACAGTTATAATGAAAATAAATTTTAAAGACACTTTTTCACAAATTCAAATAAAGAAATGCTTTCATTACACAAATCATTCATTGTTTCTCTAAAAAAAAAAAAATTTCTCAATTATAATGGGAGTTTTTTTGTTGATTAACCTCAATAAATATGAAAATATTAGGATGTCGACTATTAAATAATCTATTCAATCGATCATGAAAAGATTCACATGAATTTGTAGTCCTGTTTCAGGAACATGAAAACCCGGCCCATGTTTGTGGAGGAAACGTTGCCACCTCGGATATATAATTTTCTAACGCGTAGTCACAAAACTCAGTAACTTTTTGGTCAGTAAGTGCTGCCATTATATAATCGGTAAAAAACATCTGAAATGTCTTCAGGCTTTAAAAATGAAAGAGAAAAATTTCAAAAATGTCGCTTTTTCTGATTTTGATTTATATTCCTGGGATAAACCAAGAGGCTGAATCTGGCGATACCAACTTTTGTCAAGGTGAAAACGGCATCATTTAATTCTCCCTTTTGGTAATATTGATTGTATTATATGTTTGTCCTTTTCAAAATCAATAAGAATATTCATTGGTGAAAACGGCAATCCCACATATGCGCAGTTATTAACAACTTTTTGAAAACAGTTCTTATAACATTCATCAGTTTTTGTAGGGAGAAGAAAGAATGCAAGAGCACATACGAGTCATTATTTAAGGCATGAAAAGTAAAAAATTAATAAATGTATTTAGGAGAACTCTTAAACGTACCATCTGCATAAATGTTCACGTGAACGACATAGCACTTCTTAGTTATATTTCGTTGAAAATCCTTGTATATTGCACTGAGAATCATTGACGATTACAAATTCTTCGTTGGCGTTCGTTTTGACTCCAATATTTACCAATATACTGAGAGTCTCTTGAATGAATTTTGATTGTCGTGAGTTTTGCATTTTTTTTTTAATTGACGCTAAATCCGTACGTGTAAGAAGAACCTTCTTGTAAAGCCAAGTGCATAAGTTTGGGCGGTCTTGCACAAATACCATCAGCGGCTAGGCAGCAGGTACTACATGCAAATTATCTGATCTGATTACCAGGTACCTGGGATTCAATTTACGTAGACCTTAAAAACACCCGGGACTGAATTTACCTTCACAGAAAGGCAATTGATAAATGCACGATGCAATTTACGTCGACCCTAAATTCTAAATGGATAATTCTAGGACATCTCAACAAGCTACGATAGGAGTAACAGTTGATTGATTGGAACCGAAAACTTTTTTGGTATACTTTTTTTTAGTTTATGTGAAATGCGAATGAATTTCTCTGTACAGCTCTTCAGGTGAGTTCCTCATAAACATTCTCATATTTCATTCATTATTTCAACCTTTATATGAAAGCATACCTATTTCCATACACATTTTACGATTCCGCCATAAAATCAAAGTTATCGGACACATTTCGACTGAATATGCACTCTATTTCATGATGGATTTTCAAGTGGAAAACATAAACTGCTTCCGTTTTATTAGCAGGAAAACAGGGGAAAAAGTAAATCAATGAGACATTTTAAAAGGCTAAGGAAATTACCTGTTTCCTCAGATATATTTTTCCATTATACTGAATGATCGTCATACCAAATAAGGAGCGACGCGTGCGGAAGATCCCAGAGTGGGCAGAAAATCTACGGCCCGCTTCTTTGTGCTTGTCAAGAAGCCGTTTTATCGAGTATAATGAGGATATTACCAAAGAACATTCTCATACATAATGGTTGAAACAATGAGCTCGGCGAACGAGAGAAACAAAATGAACATATAAGGTCGTTCGAAGAATTGAATTGCATGTTGTATTTATAGTTTGAGCAGCGCAAGATTTCCCTTTTCATTGTGTACGAGAAACACTCTTATTGATTGAATATGCATAGCATAGTATTTTTGTTGATTCCACCAAAAATATACATTGATTCTTGATATACTTGATATACTCAGCACTCGACTTTCTGAATGGAACAGAAATGACGAAAAGTTCTTGACGAAGGACGGTGCAAGTCCCGCGGAGATTTTTCTTTCCCCAAGTGTGGCAGGTATATGAAAACATACACAGAATTCATATTATACATTGAAATAATATTTGAGGAATTGAAGATGAACAAATGATGAGGAGTTCCCCATGTAAATTGAACATCTCACTTCTCCCTTATTCGAAAAATGTCACAGTGTTATTAACTATTATATAATTGCGTATATATTACTCCGAACCTCAAATCTCAATCATGAAATGATTACATCGATCTTTTTCATAACTTAAATGGCATGATATCCAGTGATAAACTTTTAATACTACAACCAATGAATGAACTAATATTCTTAAACTGTGTACAGAAAAGCGACTATTTCGAAGGAAGCATGACAAAATTGCACCCTGGATGACCAATGGTCTGCTAAAATCGATTAATAAAAAAAAAATTAACTGAACATCCAAAATGAACCTGATAACCTAGACCTGAGGAGGGACTTCAGAATCTACAGAAACAAACTGAACGCATTGATAATAAAAACTAAAAATAATTACTATAAACAAAAAATTTATTGTAATAAAAATAATTCAAAAAATCTATGGAAAGTAATAGAAGATATAAGTAAAACAACAAAGGGAAAAACTCACATGAATAAAATCAAAAGTGTGACTGGCGAATTACTAACAAAAAAATATGATATAGCGAATAAATTTAATAGGGCGTTCATTAATATGGGAAAAACTTGGCCAAAAAAATTAAAATAGACCCACTATTCCAGACCAGCAAAGCAACAATGCCCAACTCATTTGTATTCAATCCCGCTGATACGAAAGAAATCGAAAATGCAATAATGGACCTCAAAAATAAAAACGCAGTTGGTAGTGATGACTTGAAATCATTAAATTGATAACTCCCTATATCCTGGAAACTCTGACTTATATTATAAATATATGCGTTAATAAGGCAGTGTACCACTCAGCATTCAAATATTCTATGATTATCCCATTGTTCAAAGGAGATGATGTAAAGGAAACAATCAACTAACGGCCCATATCACTACTTACCCACTTATCAAAAATATTTGAGAAAATTATAAAAAATCGATTACAGTCGTATCTGAAAAAATATAGTATCTTATCAAACCAGCAGTAAGGATTTAGGAAAGGAAAATCAACTGAGGATTCCATCTTGAGTCTAACTCCGAAAATCACAGAATCATTAAATAACAGCAAAGCGTGTATATCTATATTCAGTAATTTGTCAAAGGCCTTTGAAACCGTCAATCACCGTTTACTCTTGCGGTCACTGGAGGATATTGGCATTCGAGGTAATTGTTTAAAACTTTTTGAAAGCTACCCGACAAATAGACTCCAGGCGGTGGAGCGGAAACGATCGAATACGGAGTTCCGCAAGGATGTATACTATTCAACATGATCTGTTTTCACTGAAAACTCAAGGCAATATAACTGGTTTCGCTGATGACACAGCTATATTCTATAGTGCTGAAAGATGGATGGAATTAAAATCTAAGGCAGAAGAAGACTTTCTAAACATAAAAAAATATCTAGATAGCAAGTTACTAACGGTAAATTTTGAAAAACCAAATTACGTACCTTTCAGTTGTACCTCGTCTGAACCAACTCAAAATCAAGGTTGACGCAGACTCCATATATATTTTACCAAAAAAAAAACATATTCGAGCCGCAATGAAATGGAATCTTCACATAACCTTTGTGACAAATAAATTGAGAGGCATCTTATTTACATTTAGAAAATTGAAAGACATAATATCTCTGGAACATCTGAGGACCGTATATTTCTCTCTCGTTGAAACTCATCTCAGATATGTAATCGTCGTCTAGGGTGCAAATTTGAAATCACACCTCCACCCTTTAGAAGTTACACAAAGGAGATTTTTAAAGTTAATATATACCAAGAAGTCAAGATACCCAACAGACGACCTCTACAAGGAATCACAAATACTGGACCTAAGACAACTTTATTTCCTCTGCTCCAGCAAAAAATACCACATTAACAAAAATAACTCACAACTTCCAAGTCACGTTAGAAACATCACTTCGTCACACCATTGATGTTAGAAACGGTCTCACAAAGATCATACCCCTTTTTCACACTAAAGTTATACAATATCATACCAGAAAATATGAAAGATATAATGAATATAACAAGATTCAAAAAAACATGAGTGATCTCGAGCTATTTTGAAAATCACACATAAGTTTTAGACAACAATTTTTTCTATTATTTATGGTTAAAGCTACACCAATTTTAGTACTTACGTTTTTTTTCACTGTATTTTATTATTATTGTATCTTATCTCATTTCATCTCATTTATATTGTTTATATCTTATTGTATTTTGTTCAAGTCGTATTTTATCTATACTTAATCTCATTTATATTTTCTATGATGATGATTAATGTCGCATTCAACATCAATCTCAACTTTCTATATAAATTTCATTTTATATACTTGATTTTGTACGAAACAAGTGCAACAGCACACAGCTATTTCATGTGGCATATTTTAAATTTTCCATTGCTTATTATGTTTACTTATTATTAACAACCACATCTCATATAGCATAAATTTATTTTATGTCTAACTTGTGAATTGTTCAATATGTGTACTTATTTGTTATTATCAACCACATTCAATATTTTATATAGCATAACTTAACTTTATTTAACTTTTTCATTCCTTTATTATGTGTATTTCTTATTATCAATCACATTGTATATAGCATAACTACAACTTTCTGCGAAACAAGTGCAACAGCACTTATCGCCCAACAGCTTTATTCACTTCATTCATTGTGTAACATACCCCCATTTGTATTTATTTATTATATTTGAATAAAGATTATAATAATTATTATAATAGTAATGGGAGACTTCAACATTCCAAGTGTGAATGAAATAAACTTCAATTTCCACTCGAACTCCACTATTACAGCTCTCATGTCTCAATTGATAAACGCATATAGCTTGAAATCTTTTGATGATTGTTCGAATGAAGATAACAAAACACTAGATTTGGTTCTGAGTAATTCTCCTATGGATGTTAGAGAGGAATTCCTCCCCCTAGCTCCCATCGACCCAAAACACCCAGCGTTAACTTGCGAAATTACCCTGACAAAAAATCTGCATTTCAAACATACCCCATATAATTCAAGCGTCATGAACAATTTGAAACAAGCCAATTTTCCTCTTTTAACGAAACTTCTATGCGATGTATACTGGACACTTCTGGGGTACTTCGGAAGAGTTAATGACCAAGTCAAATAGTTAGCCCCTGGTATAAAATTTTTGGAAAAGTCAGATTGCAGCCTTCTTGGTGCGCCCCCTTCTATAAATGCTCTTTCTGGACATATTAGAAAAAAAAAGGACTCTCTGCAGTTACTCTCCACCCGTCTGAATGAACTACCAACTCACGTCTCATTGTTTCTCCTGAGAAATTGCCGCGCTATACCAAAATTGATATATACCCTAGATGTTCTCCATCTTGGAGAAGTCTCAATGAGCTTCAAGATTTCGAAGATTTAATGCGCCATACTTTGGAAAATGTTACTAATAATTCTTTTAATGCAGATTCTTGGTTACAGGCAACACTTCCGGTGAATCTTGGAGGTCTGGGGCTCCGTTTGGCTTCTTCCCTAGATTAACCTGCCTTCTTAGCTTCGATGAGTAATGTATCCAGTCTTATCGATTTTAAACTCCCTTCCACTTTTTCTGAAACGACTGATAAAGTTTTTGATGAAGCTGTTTCTCTTTGGTTATCACAAACCAACTTAGATTTGCCACCCGCCACGAGAAACATTCAGAAATCCTGGGACCTTCCACTTTTGAATATAACCTCAAAAAATTCACTTGATTCGTCCAAGTACAAAACGCTCGTCAGAAATCTGTTAGTATGAAAGAATCCGGACCTTGGCTGAATGCTCTACCTGTGGCTTCTCTCGGAACCCTTTTAGATGACGGGTCTTTCAGAATATCTATTGGACTGCGACTGGGTTCAGATATTTGTATTTATCATGAATGAATGTGGTAGTGAAGTGAATCAAAAAGGAACTCATGATTTGAGCTGTCATATGAAGTGCAGGTCGTTTATATAGACGTTATCAAGTCAATGATATCATTAAATGTTCTATGGTATCGGCAGGTATTCCAGCTGTATTAGAACCTCTTGGAACTAGCCGAAATGATGGTAAACGTCATGATGGTATGACGCTGATACCTTGGAAATGTGGCAAACCTGTGGTGTGGGACTTCACTTGTTCTGACACAGTTGCAGCGTCCCATTTAGCAAATACTTCTGAGTCCGCAGGTGCTGCAGCAATATCCAGCGAGAAATTGAAAAGAAAGAAATATCAAAATATTGGACATCATTATCTTTTCCATCCAATAGCTATCAAAACTTTTGGTGTTTTTGGCCGAATCTCTGTCTTTTATTCATGAAATTGAAAGGAGCGTGGGCCGCGCTACAAAAGATAAACGTTCAATGAATTAGTATAGCAATTCAAAGGGACAATGCTTCTTCTGTAATGGGTACAATTCCTCCATCGCATCCACTGGATGAATTTTTTTATCGTCCTAATTTTCCTACGAGATACATATCACTTATTAAATATAATCACTCAGTACTTTCCAAAAAAATCAATATCAGTTTCTCTATCACCTTCTTTGAGTTACAGGAACAATGAACCCATAGATTCTTCGTTGAACATGAGTGAGCATGCCATACCAACAAGAGACTCCATTTCTACATTTGGCCTAATAGGATTGAAGAATGTAGGAGACACCTGCTTCATGAATAGCATGATCCAGTGTCTTTCGAACACCAAGGTTTTGTTGGAATTTTTCAAGAATGGTTTTTGTATGGAGGATTCAAATAGGACTTCATCAAGAATGAAAGGAAATTTAGTGAAATCTTTTATATCTCGTCCTGATTCTTCTTCAACAATAGTGGATACTTCACATTCCGTCCGTTTATTCAGAAATTTTGCTCCTTCCTTTGATCATAACGTCCCAGCAGATTCGGAAGAATTTCTAAGATACCTTCTGGTAGGTTTACATGAAGATTTGAACAAAGCGAGTGCAGAGAATCATCCATCACCAAACGATTTTGTTATCACGAATGATAATCAGAAAGCTTCCATTTCTTGGACAAGATATATGTCTACTCATAATTCCAAAATCGTGGATACATTTGCCGGTCAGCTGAAGTCTATATTCAGATGTACTTTTTGTAATTACTGCTCCGTTACTTTTGAATCTTTCTGGGTACTTTCAATCCCTATTCCAGACTTGCCAGACGAAGTGAATTCAACACAATGTATTGAACTGTTGACAAAAGAGGAGACTTTGACTGACGATGCGAGCCCATACTGTTCAACTTGTGGAATGAAAAGGGAATTCAAAAACACGATTCGTATATAAACATTTCCAAAAATTTTAGTTGTACATTTAAAACGTGTTTCTTCGACTAATGGCAGTAAATTGGACAATGTGATTAATTTTTCCATACAAAATTTGAATTTGGACCAATATTCTGCTCAGGATGGAATGAATACTCTTAATAATATCTACGCCATATCTAATCATAGCGGCAGCATTTCCGATGGACACTATACGGCATATTGCAAACACCCTCATTCTAATTGTTGGCACCTCTTCGATGATTGCCGTGTTTTTCCAAGATTGATTTTCTCAGCTCCCAGGGAGCAAGTGTCCTTTTTTATGAGAAAGTTGATGATCTGAATTCTGATGGTGTTGTGGGTTTTTCCGGGTTTTCCTCCAACTGAAATAGCAAATGCGCCATCACTTCGAATCCCGGGCTTTTATCAAGATTTTCGTCTTGATATTATTTTATATTCAAAACTTGCTTTTGTATTTTTAAATTCTGAATGAAATCTGTTGAATTATGAGATATTTTATACCATTATGGATATAAGTGTTCTCAAATTCAATAATCGACGCACGAAAAAAAATTATCCGTTATGGGTCACTACTGAAATAAAGAAAAAAAAATAAAAAGAAAAAAAAACCGGGAAACAAAAGACGCTTTCCGAATTCTGCACGATTAATTTCAGGAGAGTTGGAAAATGATATAAAAAAGCCCACGATGAATATATTGCAGACGTAGGAAAAAGCATAATAAATGACCCGGAAGTTTTTTGGATTGTTACCAAAAACAATAAAAAAAACCACATTTCGAGTTTTATATAAACGGAATACTAACTAATAACCCTCAAGCTATTTCTGAAGAATTTGCCTGCTTTAACTCTGTCTCTCATCAAAATCCTGCTGATTATGACTTACCAATTCGAAACAATATTCTAGAAACCTACCTGAGCGAAACTCTGGGAATTTATGTTTTAGAATTACCGTAAATGACATGGAAAATATACTCAAAGAATCAAAAGGCAAAAAGTTTTCGGAGACCGATAATATACCCTGCTATTTGATAAAGGCATGTAGGGAACATCTTCTGTATCCGCTGATGATCATCTTCCAGAAATCTCGCAGTAGCGGAATATTTCCAGAAGAATTCAAACTACCGACAAGTAATTGCATAGCGAAGCTTTTCAAATATATCCCCTTTGACTAAATTTTCGATCATATAAAAAATTATATGTCATTCAATCAACATGGCTTTTACAGAAGTAGATCAATAGAAACCAATTTGGCTACTTTAGTAAAGAAGGTGGGGAAACTTGTTAATGGCGGGCAACAGGTGTGGTTTATATCGACTTCGCCATAGCTTTCGACAAAGTAAATCATGATATCTTGATAGCAAAGCTTTTCTCGTATGGTATGGGCGAAACGATAATACGGCTATTAATTTCTTACTTTAAAGAAAGATCTCAGTTCGTGAACTATTTGGTACATAAATCGACATGTTTTTTGACGAAGTCTGGTGTGCCACAAGGGTCTAACCTTGGACCCCTTCTATTCATAATCTTTATAAATTATTTATCTGATGTGGTATCTTCAGAGAGTCTATTATTCGCGGATGATTTGGAAATTTTCAAACCAATCATATATATATCAATAACTATTTAGACTTGCAATACGATATTGACCATATTTTCAAATGGTAGGTCGATAATAAATTACTCTTCAATTTTGAAAAATGTCTTGTTATGACCTACTCCAACCGTCAGAACCCAGTTGAATTCATCTACAAGAAGAACGATGAATATATTCACCGCATATCTCATACAAAAGGTTTGAGTGTCTCTTTCACTAGTAATTTGAATTTCAAGAAACATAAAGGTATAATCTGTAACGGAGCACTGAAGCATATAGATTTTATTAAACGCAATTCTCCTGAATTCAGAACAACTAATTTCATCAAATTGTTGTAAAACTCAATTATACGAATTCGCCTTGAATTTGTTTCAATTATCTGGGATCCTTCTACGCAAAACTCTAAGAAGAAGATAGAAACGGTGTAGAATAAGTTTTTGGAATACAAATACCATGGAAAGTACGGTAAGTTCAGAATAACAAACATCATTATAAACTACAACAATAAAACCTTCATATAATAATAAAATGATAGTTCATTTGTTCCTTTCTTACATTTTTGTTTATTTTTTATTTTAATTTTCTGTTACTTGCACTCTTAACAAGGTATTTTGACTGGACTTAAGAACAGTGCTGCTTCCTTCTATGTCTCGCTTATTTACTTTATTTCCTACACTGCATATACAGAGTGGGCCATTGGAAACGTAACAGCGGCTCTGTAGGTCGGCAGAACTGAATGATATAAAAACGCTCGGACACATCAACTACATTTTCGAGGGGGACATCGTACGCGATGAAATTCACATTCCATCCCTCGGAGCTGTGACCGCCACCCCTAAATTTTCAAATGGCAACATATGGCAAGTGATACCTCATTTGAGAAGTTTTTTTCCTCTTGATATCAAATAATAAAAATAAATTATTTATATCGATTCGTTTTCGAAATATAGGAACTTGAAGTTGGGAAATCACTTTATATTCACTCAATCAAAAAAAATAACATCTAACAATGCAACTGTTTGAAGATAATTATCATTGTCATGGAATTGAATGATCTAACTGTTTACCAACAAATAACATGTAATTTCGTTTCAAATTTTTATTTCATCCCCATCTACTTGATCGAAATTTTCTTTAGATTTTCAATAATCGATAAAAAGACGTTTTCTTGAATCCGACTCAAATGCGAGTACAACAAAAACATGTATGAGGTAATTTTTTTCGCCAAATCGCAATTGTGGACGTCTATCAGTGTCAAACTGATCTTTGATTGAACGACATTAGAGTGAATTACTTGACTAAAGCTGCTGAATATATTTCCGCAATAATGGTGTATACGATCGCGGAAAGAGTTGAAATGATAACAATATTTGAAAAAATGATGCGTGCGGTAATCGCACAGCTGATTTAATCAATGAAACGCATCCAGATAAACTTGTTGCTAGAAAATACGTCCTAGAATTAGTGCAAAAATTTCGTCAAACTGGATCAGTAGCCATCAAGAAACGAGACCCAGAACGTGAATTTCCGTTGAAAAATTAAGCTGTTGAAGTTGCACTTTTAGGACAAGTTCATGCAGACCCAACATTGAGCACAAGGAAATTGGCTAGTGTTACCAATATCAGTAGAACCAGTATCCGCCGAATCCTGAAACATCATAAATTCCACCCCTACAAAATACCTTTGGTACACCAATTGAATGGGGATGATTTGGTTAGGCGACAGGAATTTTGTGAAATTATGACTACGAGAATAGATGCTGATGATATTTTTTTTCACTATCTGCTTCTCTGATGAGTCTACATTCTTCTTGAATTCGACTGTGAATCGTCATAATTGTCGTTATTGGTCAGATGCCAATCCACATGTTTTCCACGAAGTTCATACTCAAACTCTCCAAAAACTCAATGTCTGGGCCGGTATTTTTGGGGACCGTATGATTGGACCAGTATTTCTCGACGGTAACCTGACAGGAGAAACTTATTTGGAATTATTGAATGAATTTGTTTATCCACAATTAGTGGACATCATTAAAAATGACGATCATAACCATGAAGACCACTTGATATTTCAACAAGACGGGACACGTCCACATCATGCACAGCCTGTTAGGGCGTTTTTGGGTAGAATGTTTCCTGGAAGTTGGATTGGAAGAAGAGGCTCTATAGAGTGGCCAGCCAGATCACCAGATTCAACCCCACTCGACTTTTTCCTGTAGGGGTCACTTGAAAAACTTAATCTTTGCAATCGGACCAGAATCTCTGGAAGATTTACGAAGGAGAATTATTGGAGAATGCCGTCGAATAACGCCGGAAGTGCTACGAAATGTGAGGTCTCGTTTTGAACAGAACTTGTACTATTGTATGGAAATGGGTGGTAAACAGTCTGAACATTCAGTTCATTGACAACAATAACTATTGCAACAGTTGCTTTAACACATATTGTTTTTATTGATTGAGTGAATAAAAAGTGATTTCTCAACTTCAACATCCTATATCTCGAAAACTAATCGATAGAATTGATTTATTTTTGTTGTTTGGTATTGAGAAGGAAAATACCTTTCAAGAGGAGTATCACTTGCCATATGTTGCCATTCAAAAATTTAGGGGTGGCGGTCACAGCTCCGAGGGATGGAATATATTTCGGGTGAATTCCATCGCGAACGATGTCCCCCTCGAAAATGTAGTTGACGTGTACGAGCTTTTTTATATAATTCAGTTCTGCCGAAATACAGAGCCGCTGTTTCATTTTCAATGGCCCACTCTGTATAGTCAGATAGTAGAAAACATGTAATGAGGCGTAGACCTGTTTGTTTTCTGTAATGAATAAATAAAACTCTAGAGTTGATTTTCACCTTTGTGAGTTAGCGAGTATATGATTACTCTCTTTCCGCACGTCCATCGTCTGTATGGATTTGAAAGTTTTTCACGACGTTCCGATTGCTTGTATCTGATATCGTCTTCAGGTGAATAGGGCGGTGCACTGGTGCGTGTAATTCTGTCACGTGCATTGATGCGTGTGATTTCGCGCGGTGTGGTGGTGCGTGAAATTCCGCGCCTCTACAGTCAGCCAGAAATAGCAATGAGCGGTTTCCATACGTTCCTGATCTCAACTCTTGGCTGACTAAAGGCGTTATTGGCTTCAATGCAAGCCGCCTCCTTAAACTTCTGAACTTCCGTTCGAACCAATGCTCCTCTCTATGTAGAACGCTTGCATTGTCCCATAAAATTCGACACTGCTCAATCCAGGAGTCGTCAGCAATTTTTGATTTGGACGTATCTCCGCGTTGAGTCCATTTCTTTTGTGAATCGAATCTTACGGATAACGCCTCTTTTTCTCTCTCTTGTAGGAATCTCTGCATTCATAAATGTAGTTTTTGCTGATTCTTCTGTTCTCAGGTTTGGTCTTGGAGAGAAAACTTCGCAGCTTTTGATGTTTAACTTGTTTCCGGTCCTTCTGATCTTTTCGGAGACACCTCTGATGTACGGAAGGTAGATCACTGTGCTTTGTTGTTGCTCTTCGGATGTTCATTTCGGTGTAGGTCTTCTCTGGTGTGATTTATGTCGGCAAGTGACTTGTTGCATACGTGCATTGCTCTTGCCATCAGTTCATTTACGATCCATCCCTTTGTCTATTTCGGATTATTTCAGCTGTAGTTGAGTATTTCCTTCCTACAAACGGAGGTACAGAAGTCAATGCCTCTTCTCTACAACGTTCACATCAAGAAAAGTTCCTTGTCCTTTTATTGGAAATATGAGTTGTGTAGGCAGCACCTATTCTCCTCGGATGGAAACGTCAGTTCTCTCGTGAAGCTTTCCTTTTGATGATGCTAAAGGATTCCACTGGGTGGACATTGGTGTGAAGGCTGCCCACGTCTCAAGTTCAGAGATAAGTGCAAAGCACTTGATTACCAAGGAAGAAAAAAAATAGACAGATAAATAAATTGCATTCAATGAATGTGAGTATGATACATGTAAAATATGAGCTACACAATAGTACTATGAAGTTCAATGACAATAAAGTTGGATACAGCATTTTATTTATTTATTGGAGGTAGAGTTCGGTATGGACATCTATTTATTCATTTATATTATTTTTATCAACCATTTGATTTTATCCTGGTATGAAGTATGCTCTAGGAGTCTGTAGTCAATGCTCAGGTGTGATTCGAATGATTCTTGTTTCTAATAGATTTCAATGTTCCAGGGATTGTGTTGTATATTTTATTGTCGATATACGAGTAGCCCCTCTGTGATAGTGATTTTCTCATTATTCTGATTAGAGGGATGGAGTGCTTTATCAACAGTAAAGTCTCATGTTATTCACGTATTGAGGAAGAATATCTGGCGAATATACATAATCTGTGATGTACTATACAAGTCAGATTTCCAGTGGATTGATGTTTGTTCCTTTGTGGCTCTCTAGAGACCAAACGGGTGGGCCGATTTTGATGATTTTCACGTCAATCGAGTTGTCTCAATCTTGCGAGTGTCACCAAAGACACGACAGTAATCAAAATTCAATATGTCGACAACCAGACGCCATATTGTGAATAAAGACATGACGGTAATCATTCAAATTCAATATGGCGACAACCAGACACCATATTGTGAATAAAACCATGACAGTAATAATCAAAATTCAATATGGCGACACCCAGACGCCATATTGTGAAAAAGTTATGACAGCGTTCATTAGGTAATTTGCTCGTTTGTAGATTTTTTTCGGTTTCAGTTGATATCTCGTTTCCGTTACATTTTTGATACACTATCACTAAATATTTTAATAGAAACTCAATTGAGTATAGTCGAATTTGGCTCTAACGAACTGCTCAATAACTAGAAATGGTTCGTTATGAAGGGTATTTGCTATAAAGAAAATATGCAATACATGCATCCTGGTAGATTTTTTTTTCGCGTAAATTGACGACACTGTTTATTTTTTGAAACCATAATCCCGACAAATTTGTGCATTTGTGCAACCACTGTCAAATTTTCTAATCATTTCCAGCTCAAACAACAATGAACTAGGCTTCCTGTATGCTTCTGTAGTAGGGTACAATACAGTTGAACATGTGATAACACCACGCCATATATCTAGCAATTCCCTAACAGAGAAATAGGGGAAACCCACCGGTCGACTGCGGTCGTAAAATCTCGCAAATTATCGGCACTTGATTGAACAATCTTTTCTCGGTAGTTCGTTATAACCGAGTTTGACTGTATCTTGTTAGTGACTGAAATTATCCATCTACTTTGTTGTTGTAGTATATTCATTTGTTATTAGCGAAATCGTTCATGTATTTTGGCTAGTGTATGATTCAGTGCCCATGGTGAGAGTTTGTATCTATTTGTTGTATACCTGAGTAATATATAACTCACAATGTTACGCCGGCTCTACACCGTCGGCGATGGTGGACGGAAACAGGCGATCACGAACGTATAGAGGGCAAAATCGCCGGTAATAGCCATGATCGGTGACATTATATCAATAATATCAAATGATCGTGGCAATCATGGCCCATAACTGATGGTGTAGAGGAGCCTTTACGAGCTCGAAAACGACGTCGGTCGTGTGCAAATCTTTCTCGTAAAACAAAAAAAGCCCCACAAGAAAGTGCACGTCGCGAAACTCAGTGTCCGGCATCGCGACAGGTACGATTGCAACACATTAGAGATCAAATTTATCTTGGTTATAATATCCAATCACCCTCAACAAATTCACCATCTTATAATCCTAACTAACAAGTGTAAAATGAAAGAAGTAAATTAAAAAAATTACTTTAGATTATTACCTGTTACTGTCTCATAATCATAACTAAAAAGCGTGAAAAAATGTGAAAAAAAATTATTTAAAAAATTGAGAAACCCCACTGCGTAAAAAGTGTACTTTAAATAAGATGGAAACAAGTTGACTAGAAAATATTGTCAGAAAATTATGTTTTAAGAGGTTAACTATTGAACTTAATACTGTAAACAATCTCACGCAGTCGGACGCAGTAATATATCTTCATTTTCAAATTAAAAAAGATGCCTACCACTTCGTGAAATTTATAACTGTATTAAGTTCAATAGTTAACCTCTCAATACATAATTTTCTGATAATATTTTCTAGTCGTCTTGTTTCCATCTCTTTTAAAGTACACTTTTTACGCAGTGGGGTTTTTGATTTTTTTCATTACCAATGCTCTTGTTAATTATGTACACTAATGATACTTCTTTCACAAGTTCTGCTCTCATGTCGTCAATTCCAGGAGATTTATTGTTAGCAGCATCGTATTAGGCTCTTCTAAGCACTTTCAAAGTGGCGGTCTCTTTCATTTTTGTCAGCAAGAATTTTCCCAAAAAAGTACCATTGAATTCATCTGCTATTTCCCCATCGTTTCTTAGTAGATCCCCATTTTCATTCGCAATAGTATCAATATTGATATTTTTTTTGTTTCCCACCACAGAATTTTTGTACCATATCCCACAAATAGTTGGTATCTGTTTTATTTATTTCAGCTTCTGCTCATACTAGTTCTATTTATTTCATTTTCAATTTCTTGTGAGTTAAATTTTGTATAATTTATATTCGTTTTCCAGAATTTGATTTTCAGGATGGATCTTCAGTTCAATGTGCATTCCATTCTTCTTTTTATATCTTTACATACTTTGTACCAATTTTATTTTTTTGTGCAATTTTCCTTTGTTAATTTTACTTTGCAAACAAGAGCATTCATTGCGGCATTTGGATCTTCTTGTGAATACACAAAATCCCATGATGTTTCTTGTATAATTTTGGTTGATTTGTCATGAATGGTATACTCTTTATAACTGTTTTTGTGTTGATGACATGCTTGGTTCAAGCATATATTTCAATAAATTAACAAATATTTCGAGTAAAAAAATATGCTCAATTTACTTGAATTTTCAATGAAATTAGTTTTCTCAATTTGAGGAGATTTTTTTTGTGTGTATACGGCACGAGATTCACATTGCTCTCTGCCAAATTGCCAAATAGATAATTAAGACCAAAGAAAAAAAAACTACCATTCATGCCCGTTTTGACAAGAAATTTTGGATAATATAAAGACAAATGTCAATACATTCACATGTGATTTAAACAAAAACATAAATGACCAATCTTTTTCCATCGCGGCCGTTTTGACAAGAAATTTTGGATAATATAAAGACAAATGTCAATACATTCACATGTGATTTAAACAAAAACATAAATGACCAATCTTTTTCCATCGCGGGTTATCACTTTTCCCTCAATATTTTTCCAGCTGCTTTTTCATAGAGCTATCAGTTTTTTCTATACATTCTGGAATTGTTCTCAATTTATGCACGGAAAACAAAACAAACTGATCGCCTATTTCGATAAATCGCATAAATTTCCGGTAATCGCATACTGTCGATTGCGAACAATCACCGCAAAAAAGGCCCGTTAGCAGCCTATTCCGTCGAAACCGAAAAAATGAGAAAGACACGGCTCGTAGACTCCGACAGATATACAATCTAATGACGTCCTTTGTCACCGCGAATCGTAAAAATGGAAATTTTATAATGAAGAACACAATAAGGAAGCGTGGATGCGCATTTCTATTCTAAGCAAGAGTTATTGATATTGGCGATAGACTGAGCATGAAATAAATAAACACTTTTGTAATGTTTTTCTCAACACTTCGCTATGTTTGAATAGCGTTTGTAAATTCTCACTGAGAAAGCATCTGCGCTGACAGGTGTTGTAGTAACTATTGTAATTGTCATCAATAAAGTTTCCTCAGTTTTTCCTAGTAATTTCAGTATTGACAAGAATGATCGTGATAAAAATATTTAAGTTTACTCAACATAATTCATGCCTTGATATTCTCCTTAGCTTTGAAAAAGACGTAAACTGGCGGCAAAAGTAATTATATAATAAACCGATAGCGCGTCCAGTCGGAAAGGTAAATTTTAAAATTTACTTATTCTGAAATTGCCATTAATTGAGCTTACGAATCATGTGTCATAAAAAATGGATCATTTCATTGGAAATCGAAACAGAATTTTTATTTTGTATAAACCTTGAACTTTTCCTTCAGAAGTTGGAGAATGATCCAAATCTCTCTAAATGCTTGCTGCTATTTATATGTAATCTAACTCAAATCAATTGCCAGAAGTATAACCAGAATACAAGGATATAGACACTTACTTGGGTTCCAATCTTAATCTCATTTGAAAAAATAATGGTATAATTTTTAATTCAAGAAATGTCAGAACACAATGATGTTCTGTTTGTCGGCGGAAGAAAAACTCAAATAGAATCTGATAGACACGAAAGAATGAAGCTCAAATAAAAGGGGCATACAGGGTAATTTACAGCGATTCTCTATTTGTGTATAGATCTAAGAGACACTCTTTCCGATTGAGGATATATATATATATATATATATATATATATATATATATATATATATATATATATATATATATATATATTGTTATGTATTGAGAATTTGGAAATATATAATATTGTAATATTTTTGCCCCACGTTTTGGGTGCCTTTTGTTATGTTTTGATGAATTAAAAAATGAATTGTTTTTATATAATGAATGAAGCTATTAGTTTTTGCTATTTTTTGTGAACCAAATTGATATGATATAAATAGATAGTTCTGCCCCTGTAATAATAATTGCCAGCGAACGCCACTGTTCTCTCGTCACGCTACCAACAATTATTATTTTCCTTGCCACGGCTAGACAACAGCTGGTACGCTCTTATCTCAAAAGGTGGCCGGTTCAAAGCAATAGATACACTGCCACTGGTGACTAACTTCAGTTTATTGAATGATCTTTGTTATGTTAGTTGATCATTGTGAGAAAATAAACAACCTAATATCAAAAATAATCATCTCCTTTATTCAGGAAGACTTAAAATTACCTGGCCTACGAGAAATAACTTATACTAGAGTGAATCAAACAAATATTCACGAATAATAATGACAAATCAGATCATGGATAGATAAACAGAACCTCACTTTTCGTGAATGTAAAATTTTCTGTTATTGTTCAAAATAAAGTGAACTAGCGTTCTTCGAATGTGCAATTGGTTATTTGTGAAATAGTTCTGGACCGGAAATACACTATGAAAGTTTTTATACCTGGTTGGAACTGTTGGTGTTCAAACTATACCATAAAACAGGATGTCTCCTCTCTTCATTCGCTGTCAGGACTGCAATACCAGTATCAGGAACGATATAGATGCGGAAAATCAGCATCAGGATCCGTGGTTATATTATATCATCAAGGTAATATTTGTTTTTGTTTCCCAAATAATGGAATTATTCCATTTTTTTATTAGTAAAATTTGTGCGTGCTATCTGCTTGGGGATATTTTTTGGGAATATTAGATACATCTTTTTCCTGTTGTTTTCCTATTTGAATTTTGAATTCGCGCACTAAATTGTCACTTTTCACTGTTTATATTTATCTTACTCTATTTATATATCGAACTATTTTTCCATACTTATTACTATTTACAAATTCTAATAATAATTGCTTATGATACCCTCTCGTTGCTATTCTCTCACAATTTCTAACTTTTCACCTGACCATCTATTCTCTGATTGGCTATCTTCCATGAAGACGTTTGCTGTTCTCTCATTGGCTACTTTTAGTTAGCTACAATTTCATGTACAGTGTGTTTCAAGTTTATAAATGTGTTGATTTCCTTTTATTCTTGCAAATTTTGTAAAATTTAGACTTTTAGTTGTCTTTTGAACAATTATGGGTTATGATAATTTTGACAGTGTATACAATTGATCGTTTTATCGTACTTTGACATTTTGTATCTATCCATATTATACAAAGGCTTATAAATATTATTATAAATAAATAGAACTTCAAAAGTTATTCAAAAAAAAATCTCTTGGAACTAATAACTAATCAATAATTATTCTTTTTTGTGGTTTATTTCTTTTTGAAATATTCAACTGGTTTTTCATAACATAACAATATATATATATATATATATATATATATATATATATATATATATATATATATATATATATATATATGTATATATATTGTTATGTTATATTATGCCAGTTATAAGTTTTAAAAGGAAAAAACCCACAAAAAGAATAATTACTAAATATTTTATTTCAAGAGATTGTTTTACAAGTTTTGGAAGTTCATTTATTTGTATGCCTATGTATAATATAGATAGATAAAAATGTCAAAATACTATAAAACAAACAATTTCATACACTGTTATAATGATTATAACCCATAATTATATATATATATATATATATATATATATATATATAAGTATCTGGATCACTTCGCTTCCTCCACCTTGAATGAAACTAACTGAACTCATTAGTCCCCAGAAACTTCTCGGTGATGGTTTTCTGTATTCTTGGAAAATTATTTGACAAGCCCGCGATAACGTCACACCACATCGGTTACAATCGAAACAGCATGCAGTGACGTACTGTGTACGTCGTTCGTAACAATATAACAAATGTATACCTATAACGTATTAACAATGTTTATATTACCCAAAAATATTAATAGTACCGAAGGGCTATTGATACAGCTTCTACATTATATTTTATTATTTTAAAAATTATCATAAGATCAGATGTTTTTTCTCACTACATTCATGAAAACATTGTTTTTCGGAAGTTTCCTTTATATTCCATTTTCTACTGCTCTTAATCTGAGATATCCAAGATATTTATACAGTGCTTCTCAAAAGTCCCCTGCCCCCCTCTTATTTTTGGAACGATTATACATAAACAAGTGAAATTTGGAAACTGAATATAAAAGGTTGTAAACTTCCCTACTAGTGATGATAGATGACGAAATCGTCGAAGATGACGTCACAAGGCCATTGTGACCAATAATTTTAAATGGAACCCTACGGCAAGCGACACCTCTTTTAAAAAGTATCAAAAAAACCTATTCAATGATACTAATTTTGTTTGTGTTTATGGCAGTTTCAAGGGCTCATTAGTAAACATTAAAATTTAAATTCCATTCAGTATGATATTAATTACAGATTTAAGAATCAGTATCTAGTTAAAAAAATAGCTTGAAGTGACCTCCATTCACTTCCTGCTAGTGAAATATCCTATTTTTAAACTCCTCTCGTACTTTTGCAAATGTGTCTGCGAAAACAGCCATATATTCTGCAACAATACGTTGTTTCAAAACGTCAATATTGTCAGGTTCAGTGGCGTAAACCTTCGATTCAAGGTACCCCAACAGAACAAAATCCAGAGGTGTGAGGTGATCGAGCTGGCCATTCCCTTGAACCTCGTCGTCCAATCCATCTACCACGATACTCCTCATCCGAATACCATCTTACTGCACCGTGATAGTGTGGAGGAGCACCATCCTGTTGGAATGTTATTACCAAATTGCCGAATTCATCTGGATTATCTTCCAAAATTTCAAGGATTAACGGTTCTATTGCGTTTTGCAACAGCTCCAGATAAACCTCACCAGTTGAATTAGTATTCAGAAAGAGAGGCCCAACGATGTGGTTTCCCAGGATACCTGCCCAAATATTCACCTTCTGGGGAAATTGGGTATGTGTTACCTGAAACAGGTGAGGATTTGCATCACTCCAATACCTCACATTCTGTGTATTTACATTTCCATTCAGATAGAAAGTACTTTCGTCACTAAAACAAATTGTTTTGACATAGTCTGGCTGTTGGTTCATTTTAGTTTCCATATTTTCACAAAATTCTAGTCTTCGGTCTGAGTCGTCTGAGAGTTTATGAACCATTTTTAATTTGTATAAATGAAATTTGTTTTTTTCAACACCCTGTGTACTGTACTTCGACTGACTTCACAAGTAGATGCAAATTGAGTTGTTGAAGAAGTAGGATTAACTATTACTATCAATTTTTTTCTCATCAGAAATTTGTGGTCTGCCAGATTGTTTCGCATACTACCCGTTGTTTCAAACTTACGAAGAAGCTCCCTCAAATTAGTCCTCGAAACGGGGCGATCGGGAAACCTCTCATTGAAAATGCGTTCTGCTGCATGAAAATTTTGTCCAGTTTCACCAAGAATTAGGATCGCTGCTACTTTATCACCTGAAGCACGTACCATTTCGCTTCTTGAAGCACTTAAACGTTCGGCTCACAACAGTTTAACAAATTATTGAAATGTACAAAAATATTAAAAGTACCAAAAGCTGCTGAAACAGTTAAACGTTCGATCAACAATACACAAATTATTAAATGTACAAAAACTTGGACAATTACAAAAACGTCGTATTAGGGAGACTAACAAAAACGTCAGCTTATTTGACCACTATCCAGAGGCGGAGCTTGAATTTGGAATTTTCGTATCAACTGATTTAATTCATCACAGCTTTGCGTTTTTTAAAAGCGAGTTGCCAAAACTGCCATACACACAAACAAAATTAATATCATTGAATAGGTTTTCGATACCTTTTGAAAGAGGTGTCGCTTGCCGTAGGGCTCCATTTATAATTATTGGTCACAATGGCCTTGTGACGTCATCGCTGACGATTTCGTCATCTATCATCACTATTAGGGAAGTTCACAACCTTTAATATTCAGTTTCCAAATTTCACTTGTTTATGTATAATCGTTCCAAAAATAAGAGGGGGGGAGTGGACTTTTGAGAAGCACTGTATACCCATTGTACCTCCCGAATTTTTTCAATATTGAATGAATTTTTTATGTTCGTCCCTTGCACTTCTCAATAAATAAAGATGTGAAGCACTTGCAAAAGGCACCAATCAACATGAAAAGCAAGCTGCAAAACTATGATTAATATATTTTTTTAATACAAAAATATTTAAGTATAACACATTCGCTGGAAATCTTCATCAATAACTTTTTAAACGACTACATATAATGTGCGCGGCCATACGAGCCTATAAACATATATTATCAAGCAATGATTCACACATATTCCTAATGAGCAGGACAAATAACCAATCCTGTCCCATTTCGTTTTAAATCGGATCAAACTGCATCGAGATTAATAATGACATGCTAATGAGCAGAAGTCCCGTTTGACGTTTTCACTTTCATCTGACATCTTAATGAAGCGTTAAATATGGCATTATCAAGCCAACACCTAATTATGAGTAAGAAATTACGAGTATTTTTACGCCTCATTTATGAAACAGACAGTGTGTTTTGACTCGCGAAATGTGGAGCGCCAAAAATAAAAGGAAGTTATTAGTGTAACTTCATATCTCCAATGTGGAGTCATTCTGTTTGTTATGATTATTCAGAATAAAGGATTGGGTTGAAGTTATTTTGACATGTGGCTGTGAGTATTCGAAGGAATTCGGTTGATGGCGAATAATGAGAAAAGTCACAGGATGAACGAAGATTGGAAAGCATTTCAACAGTCGAAATTATAATAAGTTCAAAAACTAAACAACTTACTCGTAATATATTCTAATGTATTTAATACATATTCATAGTGATGTTCAGAGGATAGCCGAGGTAATATGCCACCCACCCTAGCAAAACAAACCAGCCACTTTTCAGCAGCCATTTTCTCCCCAGCAGCCAAACCACCAGTGGCGGCGGTTATAAATAAAATACATTGAATATACTATTGAACAATTGGGAATGAGTTTATCATCGGTACCGCATGTCGTCTTGTATGTGATGTTCATATACATTGCCTTAAAAGATATTTGAACCATTAATGAACTTCCAGTTATACTCTAAAATATTTAAAATAAAAAAAAGTTATTTTTCTGAAAAAAAAAAATTGCCGCGTTCATAATTGGAATAGAGTGTCATATGCACCAGAAGAGTACACTGTATGAAAGACTTCGATTTTGGAGGCGTCCAAGGGGTGGTTCCACCCCCACGAAATCTTAAAAAATAGATTTTTTGTGAAGGAAAATAAAGCCGCGTTTATATTTCTGAAAGAGTGTTTTATATCTCAGAAGAGTACACTGTATGATTGATTTAGATTTGGGATGCGTCCTAGGGGTGGTTTCACCCTCATGAAATCTTAAAAAATCGATTTTTCTGTGAAGGAAAAAATTGCCGCGTTTATATTTCTTAGAGAGTGTTTTATATATCAGAAGAGTACACTGTATGAACGACTTCGATTTGGGAGGCGTCCAAGGGGTGGTTCCACCCTCATGAAATCTTAAAAAATCGATTTTTCTGTGAAGGAAAAAATAGCCGCGTTTATATTTCTTAGAGAGTGTTTTATATATCAAAAGAGTACACTGTATGAACGACTCTGATTTGGGAGGCGTCCAAGGGGTGGTTCCACCCTCATGAAATCTTGAAAAATCGATTTTTCTGTGAAGGAAAGACATAGCCGCGTTTATATTTCTTAGAGAGTGTTTTATATATCAAAAGAGTACACTGTATGAACGACTCTGATTTGGGAGGCGTCCAAGGGGTGGTTCCACCCTCATGAAATCTTGAAAAATCGATTTTTCAAGATGAATGAATATGGAATAGTTTGTACTTAACAGTTTCAGATGAGAATATTTTCTTGTTTCATGATTTTTAAAGCTTGATTTTTCAGTAGTCGGGTTTTAGTCTTTGAACTTATTTTTAGTTCATACTTTTTAGAGCGTGATTTTTCAGTAGTCGAATTTGAACTTACTTTTCATTTAAATTATTTTGGGGTTATGATTCCGTAATGAAGTATTTGCAGAGCTCTTTAAATTCTGTTTTGTTTAGGTTTCATTGTTTAACATACCGCGTCTCAGCTTATGTCATTATTATTACACACGTGTTGTTTTATTTTATAATTTTGGGGTAGGTTTGCAGAGAAAATATGTTTGGCTCACATCTGAGGCGTGATTTTAGAAATTATTCCCAATTATCGGGTGTATGCAAGCAAAGCCGCGAGCAACAGCTAACACTATATATATATATATATATATATATATTTTAAATGTGCTAATTAAGTCCTTTTCTTTGATACCTAACACGGCATCATTAAGTTTTTTTAGTTCATGATTTTATGTCCTTTAAAGGGTGCCATATTCAATTGAATGTGACTTCACATAGCCTCAAATTAGCGGACGATCAATTCGCTTCCAACGATACTTCATTTGTCAAATTATGATAAGTAGTTCAAAAGTTATGAGGGAACAGATGAACATACATACATACATACATACATACCCACATACATAAATACCGGTCAAAATCATAACCTCCCTTTTTGCTTCGCCGGCATCGGGTAAAAAGTAAGTGAGTTTGGATAATTGATTCCTAGGTGCCGAGAATATTATATTGGTCAACTATCTCCTACTCTATGACTACTGGACCCTAATTGTCATCCAGAAGTTATCTAAAAAAGAAGAAAAAAAGCTTGTGGCTTGAAGGTCGCTGTACATATTTCAACTATTGGTTGTTGCATTCATGAATGAGGTAGTGAAATCGAACTGAAATCCATGAAACCGCGCGGATTCCGATTCCATTCTCAAAATTCAAAATCTGGTTAGAAATCGGGTAAAATGATAGTCATATACATCTAATGTGAAACACTGGGCATATTTGAAATGAGTACTACTAGAGATACTAACGCAATATGAATAATTTTTGGATAAAATAAGAAATATTCACGATTATTTCGCGATAATTAGGCTCCAAATGGACCTGAATTACTTTTTTATATTGTATGAAGTGTTCTGAATATCTGCCATCGGTAAACTCTATATGTTTATGTTTTTTGTTTTGCTTATATTATTGAATCTGAAATTAATTCAGAGAAAAAAGGATTTGTTTCATCGTCAGCCACTGATTACAAGAATAATACTCCTAAGGATTGAAGAAATGTGTGTTTCTCATGCTGTTTCATTCAATTGTCATCATTTGGGTCTTCATATAGCAAGTAAAATGGTGTGAATGATGAGTGGATATTCATTTGTAGTTTGAACTTGTGAATATTTCGTTATTTCACAAGTGAAAAGGGAAATAAACTTTGGCCAAGATTTAATTCTACGTGATGGTGTGTACATATATTACTCCTCCAAATACCGACGAAATTTATGGAATTGCTATACATACTATCATTCTGGGTGATACCCCTACATTGCTTTAATTTCAAATAAGTCGATGGATTGTTCAGGATCACTACCTTTTCCATTTATTATTCCTTTACTAATAATCATAATATGATCTCATATTCTTTCATCCAAAAAACCATGCCATGTCATGCTATCTTATTATTGAATTGCACAAGGGATTTTGCAGGGTGACGTTAAGTAATACCATGAAAGTGGTTGGAGATAAACTAGTTGAAAATGATTTACGTTTTAAAACGTCATCCGTGGATAACTGGTGTATAATGCCATTTCATAACAAATTAGAGTAGTTGAAAATTCTAAAAAAAACATTTTTTTTTAAACAAATTTATTTCAATTTTGGAAACCGCAAAATATCGATGTTTTGGTGAAAAAACATTTTTTTGGCTTATCAAGGACTCATCGTAAAAATTTCAAAAAATAATCTTTTGATTTCCATCAACTGTTGCAAAAAGTTAGATAACACTTCCCATCAGGTATTCCATTTTCTACAATCACATTGCTTTGAAGATGGGTTCTCCGTCTGAAATATATCTCCAGAAGAGTCTTGTCAGTTCCGTCCCCTTTCCAATGTAGAAAAACCCCAATGTTTTGGATCGGTATATTGATCTTGCCTCATGTGTGCGGTACTCCATATGTCTTCGGTTGATAGTCTCGTGTGTCTTATATTGAGGACTTCTTCATGAAATTCAATACAGGCTTCTGGATACGGTCCTTCAGATGAGGCATTACTATGCAGTCGTCGTAGGCGGTGTTTGATTTTGAAATGATACTGGTTTAGCTTTTCTATCCATCTAGATATTTGCCACTGCATCATATACCATTTTCCTATTGCGCGATCATTTGCTTCTTCCGATAATACTTTCTCAGTTCGAGAATAAAACGTGAAGAGATCCGCGCGTTGTTGCCAAATTAAAAACCGTGGCTGAACTCATCCTTTAGCTCCTGGCCTCTCTAACTCTGTTAATTTTGATGAGAGCAAAAAAAGTTTGAATACCATTTTGATGTGAAATTTTATACTCTAAAACTTTTATTTGGGATAATTGATTCTGGGGCATAACACTTATGTACAATAAAAAAAAAAATTTTTTTCATCCCTCCTCGAAGGTTGGAAAAAAAATGACTCATTAATAGTTTTAAGATACTTCAGAGTAACATATATAAAAAATTCCGGAACTTTCTCAAAATTTTGATTTGAAGCCTAATTTTCTTGGTCTATAGAAAGTCTATTCATCAAGTTTCTGTATTCAGAGAAAAATCGTTAAGTACTAAACTCACTCCGCAATGCGAAGCATTGAAAACAATGCTCATATCAGCACTGTAATCTCTCGAATATGTATAATATAAGGACACAGGCGCGTTCAGTAGTTCTTAGAGGTGCCGCTGGCCGCGTTTTCATGTTTCGAAAACATTTATATTTTCATAGGTAAGGGAGGGCCTAATAATCCCAAAAAGTGCTCTGGAGCAATAAAGTGCTCGGCAGCTATTTTCTGGAAATCGTGGAGTGGTGACGTCAGAAGGAGGTATTATTTCTATGAAATCTACCTGAAAATAACCAGTAAAAAAATGGACAGCCTGCCATATTTTGTATTCCATTCACTATTCTGAAATTTTATTTTTTGATATCCCAATCTGTTGGATATACTTGGATCTCTAGGTAATAGGCCAGTAGAGATGAACATGATTTTCCTAAAATTTATTAATAATTACAAAAGTTCAGTAGAGTGAAGAGGACTTTCATATGATATGTAGTCTGATTTTGCAACCCTTTTTTCCGAAAGAAAGATGTTGAAATTCAGGATTTAATGAATTTTCACATTACTAGCTCGGAAACATTTGCAAAAGTTCTGCAAACTTTCGAAGTTTTAAAAAATAGCAATTTACATCCTCTGATAAATTGCAACCACTCAAACAAAACGGAAATTTCTGTTTTAGCGAAGAACTATTGTCTTTAGTCCTAATTTTTCGATGAAAATTCCAAAAGTTCTGCAAACTCGAGAAAAAAACTGAAATAATGTTCTTGACAAGAGTTTTGATCCGCAACCTCTTGCGTCAAACGGAAATTATAATTTTCATTGAATAGTTTTTTTTCATTGAAATAAGTATCGGAATTATCACAAAAGTTTCAAATAATGCTTGCAAGTCGAGATGTCCTGACGTACAATGTTTTCATTAATTTGCAATCTCGTCTGCAACACGGACACGAGGGTGAAATCAAATGAAAAATATTTTCGTATTTGGTGTCTACCAAAAAAAGCAAAAGCTTTGCGAATCGGGCAGACAACTCATTTTACCATTGATGGCAGTACAATAATTTGCAAACTATGTTACAATGCGGAACATTAGGAATTGAAAAAATATTTATTTTTGCAACACCTGTGTTATCTGAATAATAAAGATTTTCATATACCTAATAAATAATATTAATTGTGTTACCAAGTTAACTATCGACCAGCTAACGTTTTCGATATGAATTCAAAACATCATATTACAATTAGGAATCTTCATAAAATAATATTCTGAGTACGTTTGATGGAGGATCGATAATATCTCGCACATTTTCATATTTCCTTGATTCATAAAAAAATTGAGGAAAGATTGAGATTTAAAAAACACTCGTACAGTTGTACATTAGTACGATTAACCGACGACTATATAACGTCACAGTGTTTTGTTCACAAAGTAAAGAATGATTCATTTTCAGTAGTAATATCCCTAGGACATTGATAATAGACGAGATAATTTTATGACAATCGAAAGTTCGAGAAATTTGTCATAAAATTATGAGGCATTTGTCAATGTCCGAGGGATATTCGACGGAAAATTTTTTGACAAAAAATTTTATAACTCAACACAATGAAACATTTACTTATTTATTAAAAGTACAGTTAGTAAAAGAACAATTATTAAACAATGCTCATATCAGCACTGTAATCTCTCGAATATGTATAATATAAGGACACAGGCGCGTTCAGTAGTTCTTAGAGGTGCCGCTGGCCGCGTTTTCATGTTTCGAAAACATTTATATTTTCATAGGTAAGGGAGGGCCTAATAATCCCAAAAAGTGCTCTGGAGCAATAAAGTGCTCGGCAGCTATTTTCTGGAAATCGTGGAGTGGTGACGTCAGAAGGAGGTATTATTTCTATGAAATCTACCTGAAAATAACCAGTAAAAAAATGGACAGCCTGCCATATTTTGTATTCCATTCACTATTCTGAAATTTTATTTTTTGATATCCCAATCTGTTGGATATACTTGGATCTCTAGGTAATAGGCCAGTAGAGATGAACATGATTTTCCTAAAATTTTGGAAACATTTGCAAAAGTTCTGCAAACTTTCGAAGTTTTAAAAAATAGCAATTTACATCCTCTGATAAATTGCAACCACTCAAACAAAACGGAAATTTCTGTTTTAGCGAAGAACTATTGTCTTTAGTCCTAATTTTTCGATGAAAATTCCAAAAGTTCTGCAAACTCGAGAAAAAAACTGAAATAATGTTCTTGACAAGAGTTTTGATCCGCAACCTCTTGCGTCAAACGGAAATTATAATTTTTCATTGAATAGTTTTTTTTCATTGAAATAAGTATCGGAATTATCACAAAAGTTTCAAATAATGCTTGCAAGTCGAGATGTCCTGACGTACAATGTTTTCATTAATTTGCAATCTCGTCTGCAACACGGACACGAGGGTGAAATCAAATGAAAAATATTTTCGTATTTGGTGTCTACCAAAAAAAGCAAAAGCTTTGCGAATCGGGCAGACAACTCATTTTACCATTGATGGCAGTACAATAATTTGCAAACTATGTTACAATGCGGAACATTAGGAATTGAAAAAATATTTATTTTTGCAACACCTGTGTTATTTGAATAATAAAGATTTTCATATACCTAATAAATAATATTAATTGTGTTACCAAGTTAACTATCGACCAGCTAACGTTTTCGATATGAATTCAAAACATCATATTACAATTAGGAATCTTCATAAAATAATATTCTGAGTACGTTTGATGGAGGATCGATAATATCTCGCACATTTTCATAATTTCCTTGATTCATAAAAAAATTGAGGAAAGATTGAGATTTAAAAAACACTCGTACAGTTGTACATTAGTACGATTAACCGACGACTATATAACGTCACAGTGTTTTGTTCACAAAGTAAAGAATGATTCATTTTCAGTAGTAATATCCCTAGGACATTGATAATAGACGAGATAATTTTATGACAATCGAAAGTTCGAGAAATTTGTCATGAAATAATGAGGCATTTGTCAATGTCCGAGGGATATTCGACGGAAAATTTTTTGACAAAAAATTTTATAACTCAACACAATGAAACATTTACTTATTTATTAAAAGTACAGTTAGTAAAAGAACAATTATTAAAAATTAACTCAACATTAGATTCGTTGCTGTTCTCTACTATATGAGATCTATTACCACGCATAATATTTATGATCTTGTTGTGGTGTTCTTGATCGAGATTTAAGTATGGTTTCATAGAATTTTGATTGGTATGACCAGTAATTGTCAGCAATTTTTGTTCTTCTACACCACTTTTTGCCAATTCGCTAACAGCAATTGATCTATTCGAATGATTTGTTATCTTTTTATCCTTTACATTCAAGTCAATTGCCTCAGCAGCAGATTTAGTCCACCCATTTATTGTAATTCTTCCAACAGGTACATTATCGTACCATTTGTCAGTTTCATTTTTCCAGTGTCTATTTGGTTTTAAGAACAGTCGTGGTGAGGTAATATTGTCGCCACGTTTTGATATCAGGTTATGAAAAAGACGTACAGGGCAGCTTTGTCTTTCACTATTGGAAACCAACCATTTACCACTTGTACAGCTTTCAGAACCACCTTGGCACGTTTTACTGAACACCGGATTGTATTCAATGCGATTTGTTGGACAGTCATCGTTATTTTTCTCGATTTGAAAAAAATCCACTAGACAAGCAACTGCCTCCCCTCCGCGCCATGCTAATTCTACAGCAGCAATATGGTAAAATTTACGCATAAGACCTTCAGGAGTATTTTCATCCCATAGCAATATTATTTCGTTAACGTCAGACAAATTTAACGAAACTGAATTGGACTTACGTTTACATGGATCTGCTTGTAGTTTCTTCCTGATTGCATCGCGGGCATTTCGTTGAAACATTATATTGTTAAACGGGTCAATCATAATATTAAAGTCATTTACTTTTCTTGCAAAAGTTTGCACGTAACGTTCCACATTGTCTTCACCATTGCCTCTTTAAATTCGGTCCCGTCTTTCTTTATCATATTGACCGCCCAACCTTTTAGTACCAATGCCAATTCTTCTAAGCTTCTATGTTCATTTAATTCATATTCTCGTTCGCAGCAAAATTCCATGAATTTTTCCCCAATATATTTGTGACTGTAGTTTGTATTTCTGGAAACTTTTTCTTCAATTAGCGCATTTATACTTTGAACATTCGCATTGCCAAAACGTGACATTTTGAAATTCATTTGGAATGAAGTTGTCAAACTCAATCGTGTTGTCATAGTGATTGATAATTGCACTGAATGCAATTATCAGTGTAATGTTGATATATTGGGTGAGATTGTTTCATATGACACAAAATGACAAACTTTAAATGGTTGTTAGAACTGTCAAAAAATTTTCAGAATAACAAGAATACTGACAATTTTATTTTCATGACAGACTATATACTATATAACTAACCAAAAACAATGCACATTCATCTAAGAGTCCTGGAGCTACAACTCAAATAGAATTGCCTACCAAGCTGTTTTTCCCTCTTTATTTTAAAAATTTCTATAAATAAAAAAAATTATTTTTAGGTGTCGATAACATTTCAGTCCTCCATTCGGATTCAATAGAATTTTCCATGCGAAACCACAATTGAGGTAAGAAAGCCGAGCGAAAAAGTTAATTATAATTTCATTTAATTGAAGAAATATATTTCTGTAGAAATTAAATTTGAGATGTAATATCGATTTTACAAATTTTAATTTTTAGCAACGTTTCTGTTTGATGATGAAAATGATGTACTTGCGAGATATACAATCTATAACGTTTTGATATCCTCACTTCCATAGATCATCGATTCATTTTAAAATCCCTTCGATTGCTATACAGTCATGTTGTGACAAGTGAAGAATTTTGAAGGCTGAATGATAACCTGTTGTTTCTTATGCGATAAAAAATTGATGTCTTCCAGTGGTCTTTTAGCAGGCTTTAGTAAAATTTTGTACTCTTTCGATTGTTGCATTCGAAAACATTAGATTGAATTATTCCGCTGATTAGTCGCAAACAGTGATTGCTTCTGAGATTGATAATGGGTTTCAAATTTTTTAATGGTTAACTACGTAACCGTATTATTCTTCGGATACAATTTCAATCAACCAGTACAAAATATAACAGATATACGCGATGGATAATCAAGTATTTAACTGGACCACTTTAGACATATGTCTCTAATATATATATATATATATATATATATATATATATATATATATATATATAAAACCTATTTGCACAATGTTTGCAATTCATGGGAAAATTATTAAAAAACAAATCAATTATACAAAAACAAAATCCGTTGAACAATGACGGTTGCAAATCTCTTGCGTCACGTAAATTATTAGTCGTAATTTTAATTGCAATTTGCAGAACTTTTGCAATTATTTCAAAAGTTGAAAAAAGGCACAAAAAATATATTGGTGGATAAATAGGTTCCGATTTTCGTATGAGGTTGCAAAGTTACATATCCACTGAGACCGATATTCTCTTCATTTGTAACCACAATCGAAAACTTTTGTAATTATTTCAATGCTTGTGTGAATTGAAAATGGAAGCTTCAATAAAAAAAAATGATAAATAAATGATGCGTTTTTATCAGAAATTGTTGCAAATGTACGTGAGTGAATATTTTAAACTTTTTTTCCGTTCACTTTGCAGAACTTTTGTAATTTTTTTCAACAAATTACAATGAAAAACTTGAACGAATGACAAAAAACAAGGTTCCGTAACTTTTACAAGGTTGCAAACTTAGTGCAATAAGCAAAGCATGAAAACTTTTTTTGCAATTAAAACAATGTTCCGTTAATCGCAGACTTCTGCAAAAAATTGCAGTTGGTTTTCATTAATACACTAACAAAACATTGAAGTTTGAAAACTTTTTGAATTAATGTTAATTGATTGTCTGTATCCCCTAGCCTATAATCTGAAAGGCAAAGGAACAGTTACACAATGTGAATTTCCGAATATCTCATTCATAAAACTCAGTTTATTATCATTTTGGAATTCGTTTTGTACTATGATTAATAGGTCCTTGTCAGGAAATGAATAACACATTTTTATAGATATAACATCGATTAGGCTGCATGCATATTCATTAAATGCAAATGAAACACATTTTTTTAATTAATTGTATATTCTGAATTGGATTGAATACCAAGAATACATTAAGAAAAGTATGATGCTTATTTTTTTTTTCATGAAAAATTTATTCAAATGTCAAGAAGGAGAGAAAGATATATGTTTAATCAACGACGTTATATATGTAGCTGAGAACTCAAGCTTAGCATTGGGTTGAAATTCAGAATTTCACCAAGGATCTATCAATTAGTGTGTCCTAAATAGCAACTTACAATAATTTTTCACTGAGTTGTGCACCCCAAGGTTCCATAGTGAAATTCAGTAACTCAGATTGCTGCACCACCCCTTCTTCACCAAAACTAGTTCCCACAAGCACTGGGTCCGTCTTTATGAAAGAATACTCGACCAATTATTGTCCATTCATTACACTCCACACTTTGCAACATAAAAGTGTACCCAGTAACTCAATAACAGTTCAAAGTACTATCCCCAAGTGATCGCACAAATAACATCTAGTAAATAAACTATCTGTCGCTCCCATGCTATGTATATTATTCGTGCTTCTCAAAAGGCCCCTTCCCATCCTCTTATTTTTGGAACGATTATACATAAACAAGTGAAATTTGGAAACTGAATATTAAAGGTTGTAAACTTCCCTACTAGTGATGATAGATGACGAAATCGTCAAAGATGATATCACAAGGCCATTGTGACCAATAATTTTAAATGGAACCCTACGGCAAGCGACACCTCTTTTGAAACGTATCGAAAAAACCTTATCAATAATACTAATTTTGTTTGTGTTTATGGCAGTTTTAATGGTTCATTAGTAAACTTTGAAATTTAAATTCCATTCAGTATGATATTAATTACAGATTTAAGAATCAGTATCTCCTTGAAGAAATTGCTCGAAGTGACCTCCATTTACTTCCTAACAGTGAAATATCCTATTTTTAAACTCTTCTCGTACTTTTGCAAATGTGTCTGCGGAAACGGCCTCACATTCTGCAACAATACGTTGTTTTCAAAGTCAATATTGTCAGGTTCAATGGCGTAAACCTTCGATTTAAGGTACCCCTACAGAAAAAAATCCAAAGGTTTGAGGTCCGGTGATCGAGCTGGCCATCTCGTTGAACCTCGTCGTCCAATCCATCTACCACGATACTCCTCATCCAAATACCGTCTTACTGCACCGTAATAGTGTAGAGGAGCACCATCCTGTTGGAATGTTTTTTCCAAATTGCAGAATTCATCTGGATTATCTTAAAAAATTTCAAGGATTAACGGTTCTATTGCGTTTTGCAACAGCTCCAGATAAACCCCACCAGTTAAATTAGTATTTGAAAAAAGAGACCCAACGATGTGGTTTCCCAGGATACCTGCCCAAACATTCACCTTCTGGGGAAATTGGCTATGTGTTTCACGAAACAGGTGAGAATTTGCGTCACTCCAATACCTCACATTCTGTGTATCTACATTTCAATTCAGATAGAAAGTACTTTCGTCACTGAAACAAATTGTTTTGACATAGTCTGGCTGTTGGTTAATTTTAGTTTCCATATTTTCACAAAATTCTAGTTTTCGGTCTGAGTCGTCGTCTGAGAGTTGATGAACCATTTTTAATTTGTATGGATGAAATTTGTTTTTTTTAAACCTGTGTACTGTACTTCGACTGACTTCACAGGTAGATGCAACGTGAGTTCTTGAAGAAGTAGGATTAACTATTACTTCTGCCAGTATATCAATCTTTTTCTCATCAGATATTTGTGGTCTGCCAGATCGTTTCGCATCATTAATACTACCCGTTGTTCCAAACTTACGAAGAAGCTCCCTTGAATAAGTCCTCAAAGCGGGGCGATCAGGAAACCTCTCATTAAAAATGCGTTCTGCTGCATGAATATTTTGTCCAGTTTCACAAAGAATTAGGATCGCTGACTTCATCACCTAAAGCACGTACCATTTCGCTCCTTGAAGCACTCAAACGTTCGGCTCACAACAGTTTAACAAATTATTAAAATGTACAAAAATATTAAAAGTACTGAAATCTGCTGAAACAGTTGAACGTTCGATCAACAATACACAAATTATCAAATGTACAAAAACTTGGACAATTACAAAAACGTCAAATTAGGGAGACTAACAAAACTTCAGCTTATTTGACAACTTTCCAGAGGCGGAGCTTGAATTTGGAATTTTAGTATTAACTGATTTAATTCATCACATCTTTGCGTTTTTTAGAAGCGAGTTGCCAAAACTGCCATGAACACAAACAAAATTAGTATCATTGAATAGGTTTTTTCGATACCTTTCAAAAGAGGTATCGCTTGCCGTAGGGTTCCATTCAAAATTATTGGTCACAATGGCCTTGTGACGTCATCTTCGACGATTTCGTCATCTATCATCACTAGTAGGGAAGTTTACAACCTTTACTATTCAGTTTCCAAATTTCACTTCTTTATGTATAATCGTTCCAAAAATAAAAGGGGAGGGGAGGGACTTTTGAGAAGCACTGTATAATCGTCCGAATATCTCAGAAAGGTCAATGACCTCGTTGAGTCATCGTGACGTCAAACAGTCCTGCTGCCTCCTTGGAATTCATATAGGCGGTCGTCTGTTACCTGCCCGTTGTTTGTTAACACAATCTTGGTTGATAGGCCAGTAGAAATAGACAATCAATTCACATTAATTCCAAAAGTTTTCAAACTTCAGTGGTATGATGGTGAATTAATAAAAACAAACTATAAAATTTTGCAGAAGTCTGCGATGAACGGAACATGTTTATATTGCAAAAATGTTCTTGTGTTTTATACTGAAAATTGCCAAAGTTCTGCAAACTAAACTTACCGATAGTAATGATGTTTTACAACATGCATTCGGTTTGCAACCTTGTAAAGTTACGGAACCTTGTTTTTTGACATTTTCTTGAATTTTTCGTTGTGATTTGTTTGGAAAAATTACGAAAGTTCTGCAAATTGGATATGTGAATGGAAAAAAAGTTTGACATATTGACATACATTTGCAACCATTTCTGAAAAACGCATCATTTATTTATCAAACTTTTTTATCGACGCTGCCATTTTCGAAACACACAAGAATAGAAATAATCACAAAAGTTTTTTATTGTGGTTGCAAATAAAGAGAATATCGGACTCAGTGGATATGTTACTTTGCAACCTATACGAAAATCGAAACCTTTTTTAATATATTAATTTTTTTGCATTTTTACAACTGCTGAAATAATTGCAAGAGTTCTGCGAACTGCAGTTATAATTACGAGTAATATTTTACGTTGCGGAAGAGATTTGCAACAGTCATTGTTCAACGGAACATTTTTTTTTAAATAATTGTTTTTTTTATATAATTTTGCCATACATTGTGAACATTGTGCAAATATGTTTAAAATATATATTCGACAGACATATGTCTACAGTGGTGCACTTGAATACTTGATTATCCATCGTGTATATCTGTTATATTTTGTACTGGTTGATTGAAATTGCATCCGAAAAATGATACGGTTACGGAATTTACCACTACAAAATTTCAAACTTATTATTAATCGTAGGAACAATCACTTTTTTCGACTAATCAGCAAAATAAATTGAATCCAACATTTTCGAATGCAACAATCGAAGGGTACAAAATTTTGCTAAATTCTACTAAAAAGTATTGGACGATAAATTTTTTATTGCATTATAAACGACTTACAATCATTCTTCATTTAACATTTTCACTTGTCACAACATGACTTTATAGCAATCGAAGAGATTTTAAAAATGATTAATCGATGCTCTATGGAAGTAAGTAATCAAAACTTTATCGATTGTAAATCTCGCAAGTACATAATTTTCATTATAAAACAGAAACGTTGCTGAAGAATGAAAATTTGTGAGATCGATATTACATCTCACATTTAATTTTTAGAGGTATTTATTTCTTGAATTATAATTTACCTTTCCACTCGACTTTCTTACTCCAATTGTGGTTTCGCATGAGAAATTCTATTGAATCCGAATGGAGGACTGAAATGCAATCGATACGTAGAAATCATTTTCTTGGTTCATAAAAATTTCAAAATAGAGAGGGGACGTAACACAGTTGTAGGTTAAAAGTTTTATACCTTCAGTTTTTTTTAAGATTTTTTTTAGCTAATATGTGTAAATTCGGGAACTTCAGAGATGATGATTTTTAAGGAAAAAAGTGATATGACATGATGAATGGGAAAAATTCCCGAATTCTTCTGGGACCAACAAGTCCACACAAAAAATATCACTTTAATGAAACCATTGGTTTTTGCAAGAAAACGATTTTACGATCGGGAATTTTTTTCTGTTTGAAGACAGTAAACTGACAAAATTATAAAAATGAAAAACTTTTCCAAGACAAGCTCTTGTTCAAATGCACTGAAAAAAATAATATTTTATTAGATGTGTGATGATATTACCATCTGATAACCGGTAATAACAGACTCAGAAGTTTGTCATGCGATCAATTTAGTTTGAACAAAAAAGAATTCGCCTCACACATCTAATAAAAAATTGTTCCATTTTTAACCGACGAAACCAAAAAGGAGGAGGTTCTCTATTCGACCCGTATATTTTATGTTTTTCCATCATATTTTTTTATGTATGATCACGCATAACTTTTTACTGAGGCGTCCGATTCCGATAATTATTTTTTCAGTGAATAGGGTGTACTTCGAATTTGGTCTCATTTGAATTCAAAAGATGGTATCCACTCCTAAGGGTAGCGAAATGAAGGATATTGATCACTCACCCTCTGAATTCTGGTCCGTTAACCGATTCTATCAGGCATAACTTTGTACTGGGTTCTTCGATTTGGATGATTCTTTTTTTAATAGATAGGGTATACCTTATATTTAGATTTCGAAAGGAATTAGCCACCCTTACGGGTGGAAAAATGGAGGATAATTGATTTTTCACTAGTGAACATTGGCACACACAAACGTAGTTGACAATGACAGATCGCTACTGACATTATTCTTGTTCCGTCAAAATCAGAATATTTTATGAGAGGATGGAATGATATACGAAGTAATGAAATGAACTAACCAGAACAACGAAAATAATTTATATTACAACAAATAATAAAAGTAGATAATCATATTATTCAACTGGTAATAGTTGAAATAAGGTGGGTAAGTAAGTATTTCGGAAATAATCAAAAGACAAGTAGGTAGTAACTGGAATATTTTAGCCACAAAAAATTTAAAAATAAAAACTTTTTAACAAAAAATTAAACCGACGAAATACGGAACTGAAAAGTAAAAAAAAAAACTTTTTAACAAAAAATTGAACCGACGAAAAAATCAACTGAGAAGCGAAAAATAAAATAAACCTTCTTAGTCTTAGTGATAATTGAGCTCCTAAACTAATGTAAGTAACTGATTTTGAGTCGGCGCCAAACAAACTAGCAATTGAATTAGGTGAAGCGTAAAATGATGGCAGCGAGATGCACGGCTGCGTTTTGATGACTTCTCTCATAGATAATGATCTTCGATAATTGTTTGTTTGGCGCCGACTCAAAATCAGTTACTTACATTAGTTTAGGAGCTCAATTATCATTTAGACCAGGAAGGTTTATTTTACTTTTTGCTTTTCGGTTGATTTTTTCGTCGGTTTAATTTTTTGTTAAAAAGTTTTTATAGTATATTCGAATACATGTTAGTGTTAAATTTCTTTTATTTCCCCCCCTCCCTCCCCCAGTTTCTGTGGTTTTAACATGGAATCTATTATACTAAACCTCAAACACCATAGGACATTAACTCTCAAAAGGATCAGTCGTACCATTAGTGAAAAAACCCGTCCGCCACCTTGAATTTTGACAAAAAATCCATAATCATCGACATTGAAAACCTAGATCCCAAAACTTCATACGTCATCTTGAATTCTCAAATTTAGACATGTAATTCATAATTTATTGCGATACCAAAAATCTCCAGATAACAATTTTGGATAGAATCGGAAGATAAATCACAAAATATTTCAATTTTGACATTGAATTGATAATATCTTCGGCCCCAAATACCCTTGAGTATCAATTTCAAAGGAAGAACAAAACACACCCTGTGTATCATTTGAAATCACTTGGGTTTTTGCAATACATTTCGACTCTAGCATTGAGTAATTGGAAAATAATTTATATGGCCTTCAAAAACTTGATTTCAATCACCCTCAGAAAATAACAATGAAAAACAAATAATGAAATAAATCGGCTGTTTAGTCTGTGTGAACTTATGTCGGTGCCACTGCTTCCATCCAGCAATTGACTCGAGTGAATACCCAAATCCAAAATAAATCGTCCGTTCTCGATTTATTTTGGATTTGAGTGTGTTGCCAATGTTCAGTTTACTATCTGCACTCCAACTCTTGGTAAATATATGCCAACAAACTCGACCTGGGCAGGGTGGGGAAGAAATTCGACTGTTTCCTGTGACGTACTATTGTTTGCTCTTTCATTACAACTCTACGAGTGTTTTTTGAATCTGAATATTTTTTCCATTTTGTCATGTATCAAGATAATTATGAAAACGTGTCGAGAAACTCTCGATCCTCCATCAAACGTACTCGAATGATTTTTTTATGCAAATTCCTAATTTTAATATAATGTTAAGAATTAATATCTAACACGTTAGCTTTCATCATTGAATGATTTCACCTACCGTTGACGAGCTTCTTCTTGGTCGATATTTAACTTGGTAACACAATGAATGTCATTTATAAGGTATATAAAAATATTTATTATGCAGATAACATAGGCGTTGTAAAAATAAATATTTTTTCAATTTCTAATGTTCCGCATTGTAACATAGTTTGCAAATTATTATACTGCCACCAATTGGTAAGATGAGTTGTTTGCCCGATTTGCAGAACTTTTGCTTTTTTGGTAGAGTACGAATACGAAAATAGTTTCTTTTGATTTTACCCTTATCTCCGTGTTGCAGACGTGGTTGCAAACTAATGAAAACATTGTACGTCAGGACATCCCCACTTGCAACCATTACTTGAAACTTCTGTAATAATTCCAATATTTATTTAAATAAAAAAATCAATTTCATAAAAAAAAAACGTTTGACGCAAGAGGTTGCAAAGTAAAACTCTTCTCAAGAACATCATTTCAGTCATTTTTTCGAGTCTACAGAACTTTTGGAATTTTCATCAAAAATTGGGATTAATAACAATTTTTTTCGATAAAAAAACATTTCCGTTCTTTTAATGGTTAAATTCATCAAAAAATAAATTGTAATTTTTCGAAACATCAAAAGTTTGCAGAACTTTTGCAAATTTTTCCGCGCTGATAATGTGAAAATTCATTAAATCCTGATTTTCAACATCTTCCGTTCAAAAAAAAGGGTTGCAAAATCAGATTAATTATCATTTGAACATACTCTTCACTATACTGAAGTTTTGAGACTTTTGTAATTATTATGAAATTTTGGAAAAATCATGTCGATCTCTACTGGCCTATGAAATGAAGAGCACTACTTCTTTGATTTGCACTCAAGGAAATGCGAACTTTACCTTTTGCAATGTAATTATTATTTGTTAGAACCTTTGTTATATTTCATTTTGGTCATTGCAAGAAAAGCATTCATTATTATCATCTCTTTGTCAGCGGCATGAGATCACGGCAGTGGAGTGGTGTATTCGTAAAAATATAATCGTGTTATCGTCATACTGGTGTCCTTATTATTATGATCACGGTAGGGATGTGGTATATTCGTAAGAATATAATCGAGTTGACATCATCCTGGGTCCTTCTGTTCCAAACTGGGAATTATAGAACCCAAAACAATAATTTTTTTCATGTTTATTTTTTCCCATGCCATTGGCGGTACGAATTTAGTTGGAAATTCCAAGAAGTAGGACCATCCTTGAAAAGAACCATAATAATGTTTTACAATGATGATAATCTACAATAAGAAACTTCATTCTTAGGGAAGAATTCTTTTCCAAAAGTGAAATCTAGAAGGCAAATATACTTCCAAAAAATAATCAGGAAAATCAACAAATGCAAAATTGCATTGAAACCCTTAGATCACAATCACGCCACTATGAAGATGAATTAAATTTTATGAGTTCAAAGTATGCTAAGAATGTTTGGCAAATAAGAATACTCCACTGGCGTATTAAGTTATATAACCAGCTTCCTCTTCAATTAGAATCAATAATCAACATCAACCTCTTCAAATATGGGATATATGGATTCTGGGTGCAAATCAATCATTTTTCAGTTACTTGGTCATCAACAAAACACTTTGAATAAACTAATAAAACATGTTGAAAAGGGAAGTAGTTGTTTTCTATTAGACATTCATTAAAAATAACTTAATTTTTACCGTGGATTTTTCAATTCGCAGAGAAATATTTTCATCAATATCCAATTGAGAATGTTTCCCTTTTCAACATGAATACCCCACAAGAGGTTATCTCGACGATGGAAGATGGTGACTAAAGTGTATCTTTCAGTCGCAGATGATTCCACATTTGATTTTATGAACATCCTGTTCATATTTTCAACAAATCAATCTGTCATACCCCATGACAGGTTTTAATGTCAGAAAACACTAATTTCGAGGTGTCTCTCCAAAAGAAATGATTCTAACTATTTACATCTTTGCAACGTGAAATTGCTTCTTGAAAATGTGTTTCCCATTTCTTCCGGTCTTCCTGATGATCGTGGAAGCGTGAAATAGATTTTCGTCGACAAAAATGTATTGTCGACAAAAATGTAGTGAATGCGATGTCTCTCTTGCGTCAATGTTACGAATTATTTCTGGTGAGTACTCTTTTGTGGAAAACATTCTTCTCTGACTCATTCATCTTCATAAGTTCTTAATTAAGACTGGAATAGGAAATCAAATAACTATCTGAATGAAAATACAAATTTTCAATTTCAGATTTTTTCTTTTGAGTTAGGGTCTTTTCAGAATATCTATCAGATGTAGTTCAATGTCCAGCGTGGCTTTAGCCGGGAAAGTAGTTGTTTTCTGTTAGACATTCACAAAAAATAACTTCAATTTTATCGTGGTTTTTTCAATTCATAGAAAAATATTTTTATCAATATGCAATTGAGAATGTTTCCCTTTTCAACATGAATACCCCACAAGAGGTTATCTTGACGATGGAAGATAGTGACTAAAGTTTATCTTTCAGTCGCAGATGATTCCACATCTGATTTTATGAACATCCTGTTTATATTTTCAACAAATTAATAAAACATATTATTATTCTCTTGATTCTTACTGAAATTTCTCCTAGTTATGGTGATAATATATTGATTTTGACAAATGTTCCCCCAACTTCCATACTTCTTATTGATGTTATATTGTGAATATATTTGATTCATTGCCCTTATCAATAGACAAAAAGTATTGTTATTATTATTATTACTGTATAATGTCAGTTGAGTTGAGTTATTCCTTATAATTTCAAGAACATTGGTATTTTCTTTGATATGATAGATTTTTTTCTATATTAAAGAGATGAATATGATTAATTGCATCCAATGATTTTTTTTGTGATTGGTTCATGTTGAATATTCGCAAATTTTTACATCTGATTCCTGTACTGTATAAAGAGCATCTGTATGCTTTCTCATAAAAACGTGAACTCGAGACGATTATGATATACAGTGTGACCCATTTAAAATGGAACCACCCCTGTAGAATACGCATTTTTCAGTCCAACTAAAAAAAAATTTTTTATATCAATCAAAATGTATCTTAAAAATTTTCAAATTTTTTCTTTGAATTAGGGTTTTTTTTATTTTTAAAAAAGGGGCAAAGATAGAAATTTTTTTTTGAATTTGATACACCATAAAAGTCGTTATAAATAAAAACCCGTCAAATTATATAAAAATTTTGGGTTGAAAGGGTTAAAAACTTCAATTTTGGAAACAAAATTTTTTTTTTTTTTATTTAGATTAAATAATAAAATCGGGAAAACGGGAAAAAGTAGAACCCCGGGGATTTGAAAGAGAACGAAGTAATGTACCTTCTGTTTCCCCCAAAATATGGAAAGTGAAAAGGGGGGAAAAAATTTTGTAAAAAAAATTTGATACGCCACTGGATTTGTAAAATTCCAAAAATCATTGAAGATTAGAAAAAAAAAAAATTAAAATTATTTTTGCAAAATTTTTGCCGAAAAAAATAAACCAATCAAGTTTGATATAAAATTTTTTTTCAATAAAAAACAAAAAGCGAATTTTTCCTTTTAATTTATAAAATCACAAAAAAGTTTTGAATTCAAAAATTTGGGGAGTGAACTAAAATTGGCATTTGGTACCCAATGGCGTGTTTGGGACGTACCATCCTAATTTTAAACTTTTCCCAAATTTTGATACCTTTTTAACTTTTTTTATTGATTTTTAAATTTAAAAAACTTTTTCCCTGATTTCTGTTTTATTTTGAATAAATGTTTTTTATATTTTAAAAATTGGGTTCATTCTTTTTTATCGGTATAAATATCTACTGCTAACGAAATAATTTTTTTCTGTTATTTTGAATACACTATAACCTAAACTTAAATAAATGATTTTGAAAATATTTTACCCGTGGCGTATCAAATTTTTTTCAAAATCCTTCCCCCCAAATCCCACATTAAAAATCTTTCGGAGTTATGAACGGAATGACATTATTCGTTTTCTGCAAATGCACTGGTGTTCACTTTAAAGGGTTTTCCGATTTAAAATCTAATTAAAAAAAAAATTTTATCAAAAAATTTGTTTCCAAAATTAAATTGTTAACCTTTTTAAAAATATTTTCAATGAAATTTGTGGGTTTTCCTTTAAACACTAAAAACCCCTGGTGTACCCAAAAATTTAAAACAACAATTCCAAAGAACTTTTCCGTTTCTGAAAAAAAAAAACCTAGATGCCTTAAAAAAAACAAATTTTGAAAATTTTACAATCTTTTTTTGTTAACAATTTTTTTAGTTGACTGAAAATGCGTATTAAGGGGGGTTTCCTTAACCCTGAAAATTCAAATTTTTCCCTATTGGGAAAAAAAAAATTTTTTTTTTCAGATTTGCGAAATGGATTATTTTTACAATGTGTGAAATTCACTAACAGTATTTTATAAAGACTAAATTGAAATATTTGTAACCTTACTGATGCAAAAAAAAATGTTTCTGAAAAATGGGGATGAATTATCGTGTCCTTGAAAAAATCAGTATCGGGTTGTTTTGCCCTGACTACGGGGTGTTGGGATTTAACCCACCACACCTGTAATACCAGACGTTATTCGTTAGTTGGAAAAAATATTAAGAGCAATCCTGTCTGAAAAGGGGG